>PVQA01001347.1:0-28096 GCA_002980515.1 Fusarium burgessii | reverse complement strand
TTTCGACAATTGAGGGGATATAAATTAAAAGATCATTAGGAAAAGCAAGAAAAAATACTTTTCTAAAGAAATATATTTCTAGATAAAATAAAAGACATCTAATCCGATTATATATAGCATTGAGGTTAAATAGAGGTTTTATAGTAAACTTTGTTAAATGTGCTATATAAAATTCTCAAAACATTGCACCTATATCTCCAGTAGTGCTGTGTTTGAAATAAGTTCTAACGAGGTTGGAAGCATAGAAATACTGGATTGATCAAGACCAGCGTTTTTTTTTTTTTTCCCCTAGCAGCAAGTAACTAAAGTTACTAGCAATGACGTTTAAACGCTCCGCATTGTCCCCTAAAGCTTCTGCTTTTATTTTTTTGGCAGGTTGAGTGATTTCTTGATTCGTCTGTTGGTTGGTTTTTGTATAGTTCCTCAGCAATGGTCCAACGATGTCCTTACTCCAATTCACCCCCTCGCCATCCTCAAAGACGAGCAACCGGCTGGTCCCCCGACATGGACGAATTATTACGACAACTACGCCATAGGCCACATTTCAATGAGATAAGATGTTTCTTATACCAAGTTCAAAACCACAAACATGCTTAGCCGTTCCTCCACCCAGTCAATAAGGACGGTATCCCCGATTACTACAACGTCATTACCTCACCTATAGACATTTCAACCATGCTAGAGCGGTTAGAGTATAATCACTACGCAACGCCTAAGGACCTCATCAGCGATCTCAAGCTCATATTAACCAATTATCGGAAGTATAATGATGCAACGACTGTGTACTCTAAATGTGCAACTAAGTTGGAGGGGTATATGTGGAGCCTTGTGAAGGAAATTTCGGAGTGGTATAACCTGCTGAAAGAAGAGTAAAAGGCCTTCAACATCTGTAAACATTACGCTAAATTTATAATAAATATATCAAGTATTACACTAAGTTTATAATAAACTTCTTAGGTATTATACAAAATTTATAAATTATTATAAACTTATAGGAAACCTTTTAATTATCCCATAAGTCTTGCTCGCCGTGCGCACTATGTATCTATGAAGGACAGCTTAAAGAAGGTGTTGAAAGCAACTAGTTATTAGTGCCTTCAATCGCTATCTACCCCACTATATTGAGGAACTGCTCCAGTTAGTTCATTGATAGCCCTCGCCATAAACATGGCATTTCCAGTATTCGACAAAGCATATGCTAAACCAGCATTATAAGGATCAGCTCCCCCTTCAATACCAGCAACATGTGTCCCAAACTTTCCAATAACCTTTAGCCACTCTTCAATACCAACAAGAGGCGAATACGACCCTTTCACATCAATACTTTCGACAATCACCCAAACGAGGCAAAAGACCTGCCCACTCGATGTGATTACGCCACCGATATTTCCGGCATACTTGCTCCAACACCGTCCAAGAACTGCAATACCACCAAAGGCCCAGCTCACGAACCTCGGGACGAAGATGCTTTCATTTTTGAGCTTGTTGGCGATGGTGTCGTCGCCCTTTTCAATGTCCCAATCCCCAAGCTGCACGAATTGAGCAAACCAGATCGCGAACTTACCAGCTCCCGATAGGAGGGTGAACCACAATTGGCCCTCGGGGGTAAAAACACTAGGAAACGTAACGGCGTTGTACCATACGTGGCCAACTACTGCAGCGGCTACCTTTAGAATCTTGCCGGTGGTGCCTTGGGCTTTTGTAAACTCCTTTTGGCTCTTCTCGAAATTCTCGTCTTTTGAGGCTGGACTGTTGCCGCTGCTGTTACCAGGCGGGGTAACGCTCTTTCTATCTGATGGCTTCACATCAGGCACGCCTTGTGATGAAGAGATATTGAAGGCGGATGACTTCTGCACTTGAGGCTTTGGCACCTTTATCGGCAGCATTTCTTGGGTTGGTTGACGCTTGTTTCTCGCAATGCGGGTATCAAGCTCACTTTTGAGCTCGTCTGTGCGGGTGTATGCATCAACGCCCTTAATATCCAGAGGGTTGGAGCCTGTTATCGTCTTGTAGACAAGAGTAGTCGGTATAGCCATGATGAGGCACACAGCATCAAGGACCGAAAGATCGTTCCCCGTAAGGAGCTTGTAAAGTGGGGAGAGAACTGGAATGTTGATCTGGGCATTGATTTTGTCGGCAAGCTCCAAGAACAGATCGCTCAACGATCCGAGAATACCGGTGATAAGTGAGGACCCAAGGGAGATGAAACCCTCAGCAAAGTCAAGTCCAACCTGAGAAATGAGGTCTCCAACCGTGACATCGTCTTTGCCTAGTAAAGCAAAGATGTTATGACCCAATCGTGTCATGAGCGTTTGGATCTTCGCAATGACATCCTGCAGTCTTTTCCAAAGTCTATCCCACGTCGACTCTCCTTCCTTTCGAGGTCCAAGCGATCCACCGCTGTGCTCCGCGTGATAAATACCATACTGACCCTGTGGACTTTGAATTTGCTTCTGCGCCTCAGTGTTTGTCGACTTCAAGCGACGTTCTTGGTTAGCCTTGGGTCCAAGAGGAATATCAAGAATTTCCCGCGGTAATTTGTCTTGATATTGCCTCAATAGTCCAAGCTTAGCTTGTGTCTCATCAAAGAAGGCTTGGGCCTTGTCCTCCAAGGTCTGAGCAGAATCAGCAGCGAGGAGGATACCACGAGTCGCGACATTGACAAGAACGTTCTTGACGGAGATGATATCGCTCCACGAGAAGATGAAGCCAAGCTTCTGCTTAATCCACTCCCAGCCATCAGAGATAGCTTCAAGGATGGTCTGGATAGCCGCAGCAACGTGCTGGACAGTTTCAATCATAAAGTTCCAGACCTTCTTTCCCAGCTCAACCATAAAGTTCCAACCATCCTTGACCTTGGTCACGACGAAGTTCCAGCCCTCTTCTACCTTGGACCAGATCCAGTACAGGAAGCCCCAGTTACGACTGCCTTGCGTGGGTGTACTCTGTGACGATACAGATTTACCCTGAGAAATCTCATTCTTTGTCTTTACGAGCTCCCTCAGTGCTTTGGTGGCTCCTTCGAGCTCTTTCTCTGAGACGCCTTCGCGAACGAACTTCTTGCCATTGTCTAGCTTCAAGTCCTTCAAACTTGCTGATGAAGAAATGTCATCAATGGTCCTCCAGACCTTGGACATGGGATCGATGACCGTCTTCTCCGAAAACACATTTGGTGCTGAAGGGTCATTTTGCAATGTAATTGTTGGGGCGGAGAGAGCTTCGCTTCTAATGACAATGGTCAAGGCACCTTGTCCATCTGTCTGAACCAGATCTCCCTTTGTTGAGCCTCTTATGGTTTTCCCGTTGACTATAAGCTCCGTTGGCGAGGAAGACAATAGTTGCAAAGGAGTGTTCGATAGAGGCACTTCATGCTTGTTTGATAATGAGACGTGAATCGTGTAGGACGAGAAGGTAGCCATTCTCCCAGAGTCTGGTATCATGACATCAACAGGAGGCTGCCAGATGCCAGTTTGGTTGTTCTGCTCAAGCATCTTCACAGTACCCTCGTCGTTGGCAACAAAGACCTTGTGACCGAACACTACACTCCTTGTTGCTGCAAATCTGCCATCGCTACCAACTCGATCAAGCAGGGGAATGGGAGGCGTAATTGGCGACGGTGGCTTGTCTTTTGTGAAGGAGAATTCTTGATATGACAAGCCATTTTCCTTGGTCATCGACCATGTAGAGAGCTTCTCGCCTTCTTGGACAACTCTGAACTGAGCAGCTTCTGTTGAAGTATAGTCGGACACTGTAAAAGGTGCCGTTTGACCTTGGTGAAAATCCGAAGCCCGCCAGTATGACAGTTTGCTTCCGCTCACAAGCAGATCTGTCATCCCATCCTCGCCCAGTAACCCAGCAAGTCTGGTGGCATTTTCTGGCGCGTTCTGCATAACTGGAAGAATGGTGGGATTTGCTGCAGTGGAGTCGTATCCCACGAATCGAAGCTGAGTTGATGATTTCTCCTTGAACAAGACGTAGAGACCACGAAAGTCACCTGCTTCGGCAGGACACATGTCTAAGATGTCCAATGCGTTGCAGGGCATCTGAAATACAGGCTCGTGAGTCCAAGTGCGTTGTGCAGGCTTGACGGAGACAGCCCAGATGTCTTCAGTTGTCTTGTCAAGATGATTGAACACGAGGTGAATTTGGGGGTAGACCCCATCTTCATCGCTGTAACCCTAATCTCTCTTAGCAAAGCGTCAGAACATGGATCCGATAGAGGCTCACAGCAAGCATGATATCGCTAATATTGATCTTCCAGTCAGGGTTACCGTTGTAAAGTTTGTCCTGAAGATTGTCCAGAGACCAGGCTTCCTTGGTAGGCTCCATTGCCTCCACCACATAGAGCAGGCTTGAACCATCCTTCTGGCGGGCCGCAAAAACTAGGTTGATCTTGCGATTATTGGTGTTCTGATTGACCGCAAAAGCAGTAACTTGCTGATCTTGAGCCAAGCCAAACTTGGGACAAAGCCGGATGAGCTCGTTGTGACCATCCGTGCCTTTGAGGACAAGGCACAAACTTCCGATGTCATCGATGCTGAATATGATGCATTCCCCGTTATTATCCAGCACAACGGAAAACTTTCCACGAAACTTCAAGGGTCCTGCTGGGAAGGCATTATCCATAAGTTCGCAACTTGCTGTAACATTGGCCATTTTTGCAGAGTGATTGCCTGTGTGTGTTCTCAATGCGATCTCAGAAATGTCAAGGGTTTGTCTTTGATCTATATCCAGTTCTATCTGTTGGGGTGAAGCTTATGACCAGCCAGCGCATACTGATCCCGGGCTCTCCTCACGGAACGCCAGCAGCTAGATATTCAGCTCGATCCAAACAGTGGTCGTGCTCTAGCGATTGGCTTGGTAAGCTGCAAAACGGCCTTGATAGACTCTAGTTCATGTCACACGTCACATAGTGACAGTTCTAGGCCTTCGTATCACATTTTCCTGGTGCCAGTAGAAGAGGGGTAACTAGCTCTCAACAAAGCGGATCAACTATGATTGGCCATCAAAGTGCTACTGGCGCGGCGCCGAGCTCTGAAAATCAATAGTCTATGTCTCGCCGGGTGATAACGCACCATTTCAGCTACCAATTATTAGGCCCCCCCAATCCAGAAAGAGGAAGAAAT
The DNA here is from genome assembly GCA_002980515.1 of Fusarium burgessii. Taxonomy (NCBI): domain Eukaryota; kingdom Fungi; phylum Ascomycota; class Sordariomycetes; order Hypocreales; family Nectriaceae; genus Fusarium; species Fusarium burgessii. Next base: position 22,970 of record PVQA01001347.1, on the reverse strand, counting down.
AGTTATAATCAGTATAAAATGTCTCAGTTCTATTGATTTGTTGAGGCCTGGACTCGGGGTCTAAATGTGACAGATGGCTAAGCGGCAAGTAATCTGAACTCAATGGCGCAGCTGAGAAGCTACATTTGAATTAGTGCATCAGCCGCAGTTTGTTTGCCAGACAGATCTGTTTTATTAGCCTTTGTGCGTGGCACTTCAGGCATGGCAAGTGTGATAATGAGAAGCTCCCAGGACACTTCATAAAGTGCCCCGGCAAGTGTGTACTATATCAAATTCGTTGTAGTCCCTGACCAACCTTTCACTTGTGATTTTTCTTTTTCTTTTTTATTTTTTATTTTTTTTTTACACATCAAACCCAACATGGCATCTTCACCTGCATCGCCTTCCCGTCTTGATCTTAACATCCAATCTTTTGACCAGGTCATTGCGCTCTCACAAGCTCACATAAATCAGACTCTGAAACATAACTTCACGTTCGCCAATAAAAGCCTTCTGAAGTTTAGCAAAAAGTTCAATGGATACTTGTTGGCTGGAAACTTGAAACCTCCCAGTATCGGCATCATCAAGTCTGATCAAGAGGAACAGGCTCTCCTGTACCTTGAGTTCAAGGATGGCAAATTTTGCTGGACTGAATTCGAGATCGAACTGGATGATGAAGGGAACCCCCAAACTGGAGATAAACCAGTTGTGAAGTTTGAGTCTGCTACCGGATGGCGCCTTGCATTCCTTGTGAGGTTCTCGCTTCAAGAGGTTGGGAATTCTGACGTCCCAGGCGAGGTTGCAGCAGCCACAAAGAATCTAGGAAAGCCGGGCGACTACAGTATTAGCCGCTTGGTCATCGACTTTGGCAACGCAAAGCACCTCAATTTGGCATGGAACCAGTGCCTCACTCCGGGTCTCGACGAAAAGTCCAGAAATAAATACAAGCCCCATATTCAGCTCTTTGTCGAAAGCTGGCTGAGTGACTTGACAACACCTGACGAGAAGAATCCTGCCAGTCACAACTACAATATCCTAGGATACGCAGTCAAGGTTGTCCCAGTCCCCAAGGCACTTGAGCAAGCCAACAAAGATGCACCTCATCTTACTCCTACAGCCTTGCGGCTACAGACCATGGTGCAACCAAGCAGTGGCGGAACTCCCAATGCTGACGGCGACTTGAATGCTGTTCTTTTCACAGAGATGACAGAAGATAGAAGCTTGCCAAAAGAGAAGCTGCTCTGGTCAGGCGACTTGTTTTACCAAAGTATCGGTGGTACGTTGATTATGTCTAAAAGTAATTTTTGGGAGAGATATATCAGGTCAAAGCTGGAACTCGTCAACAGAGAGCACATGAAGCTGTTGAATGAGATTGCTTGGCTCTTTTGCGATCACGACAAGTACGATTTCGACCCTTCCAATGTCATGTCTCATCCATGGGTGATCCAGCCCCAGAAGAATGGAAAATTCGAGAAAGTCAACTATTCCTTCGATAGAGAGTCCAACCAAAGATGGAGCGAAGACCTCAAAAATGAGACTATACGCAACAGCGTCGTCAGCGGGGGGCGTCTGGAGGACAAGTGGACGTCCTTGGCCGCTGGCCGTAACGATATTCAGCCCATTAAAGGGAAGGGCCAGATTTGCATCGACTCTGAACATTGCGTCTCCATTACTCGACAGATTACTGGGTTTACTGGCAAAATCCCTTTCGTTGGTGAACTCCCCCTCGCCACGATGCTTATTTACGCAACGTGTAAATTGAGAATGTCCACAACCCTGGACTTGCAGGCTATCGAGAACGGCGGCGGCCTCACAGTCAAGGTCACTATGGCTAAGCCAAATCCTGATTGCGGGTTTGATAGCAAGTGGATTGGTATCTTTGACAAGGTTCCAATCCTGAAGAATCTCACTCAGGACCTACATGCCAAACTAGAAAAGGTGAGCAAAGAAATACCTTCACTGGTGGAAAAGTACATATCGGACTTTGCGGCGGCGCAGGATGTTGCGAAGCAGTTATCAGACGTCTTGAATGGTCAGGGGAGGTTCGTATTCCCTGGTGGAGGGACTTTTGATATGAAGGATCCAATTCTCAGTAAGAACGGGGACTTATTAATCGGTCTGTCCTACAGGCAAGGGCAAGACAAGTCAGCTTAGAACTTTGCTTAATCCGGCATGTCTTGAGCCCCTACGCATACAAGTGTTGGTTGGTAGAACAATGCAGGCTTGGAAAATTTTTTATGTCAATTTATAGTCATTTATCCTATCCAAGACTTATCCCAGGCCAACCATGTCCAGATCATTATTAATGTGCCTGTGCTATCCCATACTTCCCATCCTTTCCAATTCTAAGGTATCATGAGTGTTTTTACTCGTACAGCAATATACTTGAATCACCACCTGCGAACAATAGCTCGGCGCCCAGGATATGTTGGCGCCACGGTAGCATTCTTGCTCGAAACTCCACCTGATGGTAGAAGAACAGGAACGTCTGGATGCTGCATTGCTTCGGCTTCAGCAATGGGGATCTCTTCGGCACCTTCATGTGGCTCGGTGGCCGCAGGAGGGGCAGGGTGCGCTGCAGCAGACGCTTCATGGCCCATTGTTGCAATGGGCGCTGGCGCTGCTGGGTGTTCAGCGGCTGGTGCTTCATGACCCATCGTTGCCACTGGTGCTGCTGGATGCTCGGCAGCAGGGGCTTCGTGGCCCATTGTTGCTACAGGCGCAGCTGGGTGCTCGGCGACGGGTGTCTCATGGGCTGGAGGTGCAGGTGCTGCAGGATGCTCAACGACGGCAGGGGACTCGTGAGCTGGGGGCGCTGCAGGATGCTCAGCTGGGACAGTCTCGTGAGGAGCTGCGACCTCCTCAGCGGTAGTGTGCTTAGGTGCTTCCTCCACAACGGTCTCGTGAGCTGGGGGTGCCTCATGGACAGGCTTGTCGATGACCACAACAGGATGCTCTTGAGGAGGCTGGACAGCGTGAGTAGGTGGCGGAGCAGCTACGTGTTCGGTAACCGTATGAATAACAGTAACATGAACAGGCTTCTCGACCTCGACAGTGTGGACAACCTCAACTGGCTTCTCCACCTCAACGGTATGAATCTGCTGAACTGGCTTCTCCACAATCTGGGTATGTACCGCTGTGACAGTTACGTGAACTGGCTTCTCGACTTCGACAGGTACGGTATGAACAACTGTAACTGGCTGTTCAATGGTTTGATGAACGACTGAAGTTTCGACCACTGTAACAGGCTTCTCGACTGGTACCTCAACTGGTTGAGTATGGATCACGGTGACTGGTTTCTCAACTGGTACCTCAACTGGTTGAGTATGGATCACGGTGACCGGCTTCTCAACGGGCACCTCGACTGGTTGGGTGTGAATGACTGTGACAGGCTTCTCGACCTCAACGGGCTGTGTATGGGTGACAGTTACAGGTTTCTCAACTGTCTGATGGACAACGGAAGTCTCAACGACGGTCACAGGCTTCTCAACTTCGACAGGTACGGTGTGAACAACAGTAACGGGCTGTTCAATGGTTTGGTGAACAACTGAAGTCTCAACCACTGTAACAGGCTTCTCAACTTCAACTGGCTGGGTATGAATGACGGTAACGGGCTGCTCGATTGTCTGGTGCACAACCGAGGTCTCGACCACTGTTACTGGTTGTTCGATCGTTTGATGAACTGTCTCGATGACTGTGACTGGCTTCTCCACTTCGACTTCGACCGGTTGAGTGTGGATAACTGTGACGGGCTGCTCGACTGTTTGGTGGACAACAGAAGTCTCAACCACTGTAACGGGCTGTTCTATCGTTTGGTGAACCGTCTCGATGACGGTAACGGGCTGTTCGATCGTTTGGTGAACCGTCTCGATGACGGTAACGGGCTTCTCGACTTCTTGGTGGACGATTGAAGTCTCGATAACTGTGACTGGTTTCTCCACCGGTACATGCTGAACCTCTGTCACCGTAGCATGTACTGTCTCCGTCTGGTGAACAACCTCAGTCACATGGACAGTCTGATGTACAGTCTCAGTCTCATGGACTACCTCTCCAGGTATTGTGACATGCACAGTCTCGTGAACAGTCTCATGGACCGTCTCAGTAACAGGCTCACATGCCACCGGAGCAGCTTCGGCGGGAGGGTTTCTTCGAAAGAACGATGGAGAAGCAGTCGCCAGACCAGCAAAGGCGGAAGCAGAAATGATTGTTGAAAAGTGCATGGCAGGCCAGCCCTCAACGACAGACTTCAATTAAGGATAAGCGATTAGGAAGGAAAGACGACTCGGCGATACCAGATCGCGCGGTTGATGTACAAAAAAAGGAACGGCAGATAATTAATAGAAACAAACGACAAAAACGAATCGAATGAAGTGGCAAAACACGCTCCAGGCGGAAATAGAGCGAAGGGAAAGAAAAAAAAGAGAGTGTGAGAGGGAGGGAAGAATAAAGGCTAAAAGCACGGGAAAAGGGAGGTTTTTCTTCGTCTTGGCCATGATGTTTTGACGTCGTATCCCCTTGAACGACATGAGACGTGGCTGTCGTTCGGGCACTGATCAATCCGCCCCAGAATATCATGATTCTCGTGTTGTATTCCCAGCTCGGAAAGTTGGCACGCCGCAGGGAGTCGGTGTTTGGAGGAGGTATCTTGGCGATAGACTCTTGTCTCGGCAGTGATTCAGCTCCCCACCCTGCTGTTATATCAAGCATAATAGTGTTGGCATTAAGCTTAAGAGGCATAACGTTAAGTAAGATAGAGTATGACCCCTGTTGTGAAACCGTCGCATTGGGTTCATAGCGGGCTTGGCGACCCCCTGGCCGGTGTTTCTTGCAGCGGAAGCCAAAGGTCCCGGCCATGGAGACCCCGTTTCTTCGTTTCAGCCTTGCTACCAGATTTTCCAAGGTATTGAGGGGGAGAAATGACTGATGTTATACGAACTTGGGATGAGATGGCTTCTTCACCAGCGTTTTGGGTTAGCTGTCAAAGTCTCATCTTGACTATCCTGAAACAAATCCCGACTAAAACCCCCCGCCAAGTCTTTTATCACGAATCATGCGGCAGGAGATTCGTCAATAGACATAAGATAAATAGTTTTGTCTATCTGATGCATATTTTCTTTTTTGAAGTTCGTAGACTGCAGTTCTTGCGAGTCTGGACATGGACAATTGGTTCGCGTCTTATCATGCCGTGTCTTATCTTGCCGTGACTTATCTTATCTTATCTCTTGATGCAGCTATACCATTATAGGTAGTCAAGGTTATCCTTGGGGCCTGAGAAAAGCTGCTGAGAAAGTCACGAGGATTTCAGCTACAGTATCCGAGCATGCTTACTCTTGTGATATTCTGACAGCATACAGCCCTTCGTAACTCGCTATTGCTTACAGTTTCCTGATAAAGAAAATTGTTGTAATTCTTTGACGCGAATCTATATTACTGCTTATAAGTATCTTTTTACACGTATCCTCAGTTGCTACTTGGTGATCAATCACGTTGGTAGCCAGATTCTTTCTGTATTTGTTTTGATACATAAGATATCGTAAGCAACCGCGACGAGCCTTCAACATGTCCAGCGAGTATTCCTCTGTCGAGAGGCCTTCTGCCAGCCTAACTCAACTCTCTGGCATTCCTCTTGATCTGATCCTCCAGCATCTCGATCTTCCTTCCTTCACAAACTTACGTCTTACCTCACACCAACTTTCCACCAGCACCATCTATTCTCGTTTCTTCAGGTCCACCAAGACCGATCTATCTCTGGATAGCCTGCAATCTCTCCAGGATAGAATCTCTCATCCTCAGCTAGGGCCCCTGCTCAGAGAGCTCACTGTTGTTGCGACGCTATTTGATCCTCAACTAGCCGAAGCTACTGTGCAAGGCAGAAAGAAATGGTCTGGGTTTGACAGAGCCGCGTTGTGGCGTGACACTGAGAATTTTCGGCAACGTGTTGAATATCTTCGTGAGAGAAACGTGGATTGTAGTGATGAAGAAGTGCAAGAGGCACACCAAGATCTGGATTGGATACAGACGAGAATTCAACAAGACACCAACATGGAAGTTGGCCAAATTGTTGACTTATTGTCAGATATCCTGGGAAATACTACCAATCTTCGGTGCATCGATCTGGATGCTTGTATCATAGCAGGTCGTACCAAGACCTGCCGACCTGCCGAGCATTATAAATGGTATCGATCCGCCCACCAGGACTCAAGTTGGCCTTCAGTATGGACCGCAGCATCTCAAACTTTCCGTATAGTCACCTCAGCCATATTCCGCAGTGGGGTCGAGCTTGACAAGCTCCAAATCTTCCCCGACACTCCGCTGTGCAGTGTACAGCTGAGACAAGTAGAAGATCATTTGAGAACACTGGACTCGGATGGCTTCTTGACAGGTTGCGAGAGCATCAAGTCTTTTGGGCTGAGTTTCTCAACGTGTGAGCTTATCGAAGCATCACCGTCTAACCAGGACGAAAATGGGCAGCGGGGAGAGTGTCTTTTTCGTCATGCTTTCGCGGCAAGACGTAAGTACAGGCTTAATCAACATCTCAAGACTGATGCGGAAGATTTTACTGGCGCAGCAACTATTCTTAAACGCATGCCCAATCTCAGATCCTTGGATCTTCATCTGCATCATCTGGATCATCTCGTTCTTCCAAAATACAGCAAGGTCTTTACTGTTATTACCCGGAACATCAAACTTGCGCATTTGAGAGAAATTTCTCTGCGCGGTCTTCCTCTACGCCCAGATGATCTGGTCCTCTTTCTCGGAAATCATCCCACTATTACCAAGCTGTCGCTTGATGGCATATTTCTAGTAGATGGATCATGGTCAACTGTTTTTTCATGCATCGAGTCTATGCCTACTTTGGAGAATCTTCATCTCAGCTCTCTCAGCACTGAACACCACCATATAACGAACCTCGACCCGATAGAGCGCACTTTTGAGGTTGACCAGCAGGATAGAGAGAAGTGGGTTACTTGCGGCGGGGGTCATATCTTGTACAAACGAGACATGTGCAAAGAGGAGATTAGACAAGGTCTCAATTTCAGACCTCAACCGGGACCTCGTAATATTTGGGCGGATGATACACTTGCATATTTTGACCATTTTCAGTATGAGTTTGGTCCTCCTTCGCCAATCTGGGAGTGGGATCCGTTGCATGGGGATATGTAGATAAGTTTAGCATTATAAGGCAGATATCACTAATTGCAGACCACGCAACGTTCCATGGTTACTTGGGGCCGTATAAACATGCATTTCGAAATGATTTATACAAGAAAACTGGAGTCAGTGCCAACTTGTCGCATGAAATTAATTGAATAGAAGCTCAAGAAAGTCATAATACTCAGAAAGCAAAAGCTTACCCTAAGTACATATCTGAGACAGTTATTTATTTAACAAAGATTGAATATAAACCCTATAAAATAAACAGAGGATTGTTAGAGACAAATGGCGATGAAGTTACTATGTTGGAAGATTTTTGAAGAATCGGTATAAATGCTTGAACTTGACGTTGAAGCGACGGTTCATGTTGAGCAGCTCCGGGTTTTGCGACGGAAATGCGGTAACCGGGGTGATGATTTTGAGTTTGTTGAGTGAAACGCGTCTCAATCCTTCACAGTGGGAGACTCAATTCTTTAACGGTGCAATGATGAATGCCGTGCCAGACATAATCAAGAGCCATAAAACGTTCAAATGAGAGAGTATGGATGTCGCAATCAATATACATTGTTCAAGGAATGTCTATAGTCTAAGTTCTAAGTCTACTTTCTAATCGTATCTCGTTCAAAGACGACCAGTTGCACTCAAATCGATACAAGTGTATTCGCCCTCCATAATAACATAATGATCCTGTCGTCAATTATTGTATCGTTCGTCATGTGCTGAGCCAGCGTGGCTAGCATTGCGCGGTAGTGTTTTTTTCTCTTTTTCTTCTTCTTTCTTTACTGGCGGGTGTTGATTGGAATTCGAGTCTCATTGGAATCTAACATCTATGCCTTAGCTCCTGTAATATTACAAATCTTTAGTTTCAAGTTCTTCAGCGTCCACGAATGGTTCCAGTCCTGATTTTTTTTTTTTATTCAGTCCTGGGTCGCTTTCGGGACTCACCATTCTCTCCCTGCTCCGAAAAGTATTCAAGGCTTCCCTTGGGATCAGCCTTCATTGTCTTGCCGCCCTCCTGCCATCCGGCAGGGCAAACCTCGCCGTACTCGTCGGTGAACTGGAAGGCCTTGACGAGACGGATGGTCTCCTCGACGTCGCGGCCGACGGGGAGGTCGTTGACGGTGATCTGGCGGAGAACACCCTTGGGGTCGATGATGAAGAGACCGCGGAGAGCGATGCCCTCGTCCTCGATCAGGACACCGTAGCTGCGGGAGATCTTGGTGGACTTGTCGGCGACGAGGGGGAGCTCGAGATCGGGACCGAGACCGCCCTGCTTACGGGGCTTCTCAACCCAGGCGAGATGGGTAAAGTGAGAGTCGGTGGAGACACCGAGGACGGTGGTGTTGATCTCACGGAAGCGGTCGAGAGCGTTGTTGTACTGGATGATCTCGGTAGGGCAGACAAAGGTAAAGTCCATGGGGTAGAAGAGAAGGACGACCCTGTAGAGCCTCTAGTCAGTAACCATCCGGGTGCATAGCGACAAGATCAATCGTACCATTGTCCCTTGAAATCAGAGAGCTTAATGTCTCTGAACTCGCCTCCAGGGAAGAGGGTAGTAGCCGAGAACTCGGGAGCAGGGCGCTGAACAAAAGCTGAAGACATTGTGATTGATGTTGTTGTGATTGTGATGCGATTGTGGAATCTGGGAAGTAGAAAAAAAAGGGGGGGAGAGAAAAGGTTTAAAAACGAGAAGCTTCGACGGAACGCGATTAAGAATGTCTCAGCAAAAAAGCAAAGATTGTGGAGCTAATCAGGGGGTCGTTGGTCTATGGAACAAGGTGGAAATCATCAAATTTTAGCGCCATATTAGCTGATACCACGATAGCATTGTCATTCACAGTGAGCAAGTAAAGTAAATTTAGGTAATTAGTGTCTCTAGATTCGCGAATGCCGGATGGTCTTTAACTGGCGGTGACGCAAATGTGGACTGACTTTATCTTTTCACGGTGTAGACGCGTTGCAGAAAAAAAAAAACACGTGCGGTCACTGCGGTGCCACTGCGGCAACCTTGAATTCAACTGCGGAGTCCTTCAATTTGATTCCAAACCCCACGCACCAATCATAGCTTATCAACCATATCCATTTTCATCAAGCCGGCTTCGGAGTCCCACTCGGTTTATTCGGTTCGGAAAACCGAGCTCACCCTATACTTTCACGATCGATCTTATCAGTTGCGATATCGCTACATCTTTGGAATCTCTTGTTGATCATGATGATTTATTAATAATTCTAAGAAAAATTCTAGTGTTTTACTCCATTTAGTGTGCTTTTTGTGGCTAACGAGTTTGCTTCGTGGATAATGCTTGACATGTCATTGAGCGCTAATTGTGGACTCAGGGCGCAAATCCTCAATGCCACTTTTCCTCCAACCTTGGTGGTCAAGATGCCAGCTTTGTTACTTGAGATAAGGCTCTTTGAGATACCAGTATTGATAGTCTCAAGTTCATCTTCTGTCAAGTCCTTAGGCGCATAACGGAATGTTATCACGCCTAAACTGGCAGAGCTGACAATCTCCCAGTCAGGTAGTCTTTTCAATTCTTCTTCTGCTCTCTCGGCAAGATCAAATCCATGATCTATCATCTCCCCAATCTTCTCAACCCCAATGACTCTCAGAGTGAACCACAATTTCATAGCCCGACTTGCTGGTCTGGTGAGCTCCATGCTGTAGTTCCAAAAGTTTGGAATATCCTCATCCTCAATTGCAACACCGTCACGAAGATAATCTCCCTCGTTGGCGAAGCTTCTGACCAGATTGGATTTGTCTTTTACCAAGAGAAGACCACAGCTGTAGGTTTGGAAGAGCCATTTGTGGGCGTCCCATGACATGCTGTCGGCGTACTTGAGGCCGTCAACTGTCTCGTGTCGCGTCGCGGATAAAGTCGCTGAAGCGCCGTAAGCGCCATCGACGTGCAGCCAGATCTGTTCCTTTTGACAAATCTCTGCAATTTGAGGTAATGGATCAATGGCTCCCGTGTTTGTCGTTCCACAAGTCCCAACCACCAAAAAAGGTACAAGACCTGCTTTGCGATCATCCTGAATCGCTTGCGCCAAAAGAGCTGGATCAAGCCTAAAGTTTTCATCCGCAGGCAATCGTCGAATCTGCTCTTTATCAAACCCAAGCAATCTCATGGCTTTAGCGACAGAATAGTGCGTTTGGTCCGAAAGATAAGCAACCGCCTTGCTTGTTTCACCATGCGGCACAAACCGATCCCTCGCAAGCACAATCCCCATCAGATTCGCCATTGAACCACCCGAAACACAAATCCCCCCTGCACTTCCCGGAAACCCAACCCGTGAAGCCAACCACTCAATTAGTGTCTTTTCAATAACAACAGGCCCCGAGGCTTGAAGTTTCGAAGCACCGAGTGCATTGAACGCGCTGGCTACTATATCGCCTAGCCAAGCGACAGGTGATGTAGGCGAGGGGATGAAGCCCATGAAGCGAGGATGGTTGACGCGCATGCGTTGATCGAATGCGGTGAAGGCTTCTTCGAGGACTTGGTCGATTGAATGGGCTTGACCTGGTGTTCCTATTTTTCTGAGGTAGGGAACATCGGAGGGTTGAGCGACTTTGATGATGGGGTCGTTTTTCACATCTTGAGTTGTCGAGGCTAGACGTTGGGCTATGGATTGGAGAGCTGAAGTGACGGCTTCGAGCTCGTCATTATGTTGAAGAGAACCCATGTTGAAATGATGTGAAATTGTCTGTTTGTGTCCTCATTTTGAGAGATGTCACCAAGGCCATCTTAAATATTTACATCTCATCATGCCTCCATGTTTTGTGTTCACATATATCTCCATCAACACAATGTTACTCTCGCGCCCTCTATGCCAGAACCAGTGGGGCTATGCGCATGTCAATTGTACGCCTTTCGATAAATTTGTAGATCCTGTCAGAATTTCGTAAATACTTAGCTGTCATAGGCTGCTCAACTTGAAACTAGCGACGTAGGATTTTCTGATAAGACCATTTTTGCCGTTTTGGGTAATTTTTGGAGAGCCTTGGAATTCCAAAATCTGACAATGGATGGATTGATAAGTCGATTTTGGATTCTTTTTTCTTATTCAGGGAATTTTGAGAGAGGTGACACGAATTTTTAGCAAGGGTGGCACATTATAGCCGTTTCGTTGTATTACAATTTGTACAGCATCTGCATCATCACAGTTGCAGATGTGAATGTATGGTGGGATCTCTTGCTGACTGTCTTGTCGGTTTGGCAGCGAGCACAAACGTTCGCTCAGCCAAAGCCACGAGTGACCCGAGGAAAACCAAAGTGAATAAAAGCCGTTCGGCTTGGTACACATGAGACTGACCCCCAGTTCAGCCGTTGCCGTCACACTTAACACATGAACGCCGCTCCAATGCTGTCTTCTCCGAATGGATCATTAGGAGTCCTCATGGTAGTGATTGGGACGGGTTCATCGCGCTATCTCCAGATTCCGCGGTGCGAAATTGCACTTGACAGTGAAAAGGTCAAATGTCTTTATCTTGAGCTTTCGGTTGTTGGTTCGCCAGTCTATCCTAACTGGTCGAGTAGCTTGCTTCCCCTCAGGTACCTATCAGGCAAGGCTTTCTCATCTGAATCAGAAGCAACGAGACGCTATGGAGCCTTTTGTAGCAATGAAGATGAGTCAGGAAAAGGAAAGGAAATTGTTTCAGTGGAGCGAGGAGGATGCCAAGGCTGAACTTTTGTAAGATTATGGTATAGATGAGTGAGAAAGATGGAGCGCCATGGTGGGGTAAAAAGACTTATGACAATATGACTGAGAAACCAGCTCAATTGAATTCATATAATTACAGTAGTGATAGGAAATTGTCGATGACTATGCGTTGTGCCCAATCCAAAGCTTCTTAAAACAAAACTGGGTATACCTCAACTCCATTCTCCGAGAAACCACGTCAAGTACTCTCTGTACTATATCCCTTCTCCTGCTCCATCGCAACTTTCCTCGCTCTCATCAACACATCCTCCCAAACAGGCGGCTTACACCTCTTTTCTATCCCAACAGCCTCAGCCTCAACACCAAACTCCAAAAGGGCCTTCTCACTACACCATTCTCCCGTCGCCATAAGCCCAACAGGTACTTTCCCAACAGTATTCTCATCCGCTTCTTCACCCGCTCTGTTTTGCCCCTCAGGTACCACGAACCCAGAAGGAACAGATAAAGAGGGCATGCCGCAGAAATTGGCCAGCCAAACATACGTCATGCTCTCTATAGTGTAGTTACCATCACTTAGACCGTGTTTCAGTTCACTTGCTCCGCCGCGTATTGGAGCGCCGGGACATGCTGTTGTCGGTGTTATTATTATCATGCCTGGGTAGGTTTGCCATAAGTGAGAGAGGTGTTGCATTGTTAAGTTTCGTAGCTTTTGAGCAAGGACATAGTCGCCTGCGGGTGTTGTGCGGCCCATGGCGAGGAGGAGTTTGTTGGCGGGTGTTGTGTTTGCGGATTTTGGGAGGAGAGATGCTGCGTCGGCCAAGACTGTCATTGCATGGGCAATTTGCCCTTCTTCGGTATATGGAATGCTGATAGGAACGATTGTGTAGCCGTATTCTGTGCAGAGCCGGCCTATCATCTTTTTCGTCACGCTTTGAACGCCCGGAGCGGCTAGGTCAAACCATGGTTCGTAAATACCAAGTAACTTGGTCAATGGCCTTGAAGGCTCCTTATACAACCTAGGGAATCGCGACGTTGGGTGAGGATCGGAAATGATATCGTAAACTGTCGCCAGAGAGTACATGTCGGCCGCGATAGGCCCTTGCACACAGCATGTTGGAGCAGGGTTTGGTGTCGGGAATGAAGAAAGACGTCCGTGAGTAGGTTTCAAACCAAAAACTGAGCAGTAAGACGCTGGGATACGAATACTTCCACCTGCATCGCCACCCAACGCAATAGGAATAAGCCCTGCACCAACTGCATATCCAGCACCAGAGGAGCTTCCTCCGGAATAGTAGCCTGGATTGAACGGATTGAGCGGTGTGCCATGGTTGGGATTGTTTCCAGTAGTATCTTTCACATCACGTCAGCAAGTCTACTCATATGACCAGTCTAGCGGACTTACCCATTCCGAATTCATGCATATTTAGTTTCCCCAGAACAACAACTCCTGCATCTTGGAGCTTCCTCACATTCCAATTGGTGATTGATCCAGTGCTTACTGCCTTGCCTGCGTAGTTGTTCTTGGAGCCCATCGTCATCTCGTACCCATCCAAGTCAAAGTCGTCCTTGATGGCTGCTGGGACACCATCGAGGGGACCAAGTGGTCTTCCTTCGCGATATCGGACTGTTGATTGTTCAGCGGCTTTCAGAACAAGCTCAACTCTTGTGCCGATCCACGCCGCTGAGTGTTTCCCTTGGGGACTGATATCCCGGCGAATAAGTGGTAATAGTGCGTGAGCGACGTTGGTTGGTGTCGCTTGCCCTGAGAGATACAAGGCACGATAGTCGGCAACTGAATAATATGGTGTTTCACTATGTGGCGCCTCTATCGCAGGTATCGATGGGGCGTCTGTCACATCTTGACTTTCGAGGTCCGGTTGAGTTGACGCGTTCGGTATGGGAACAACTGCTGGGTCATAACGAGCTTCATACAACTCCAATGACTCTCTGATATTTCTCAAAGATCCAAATCCTGCATTGTGCCAGACAATTTCACGGATGAATCGGATTAGGTTGATACTTGACCGAGTTAGTTCAGTCGGTAAGATAGGCATGCTATGAACTCACAGAAAAGCGACGAGGGCGAGCCATGGGCCTCTCAAGACAGGATTGTCAAGTTTTCGTGGCATTATAATGGTACTAGGTCTTCCAAGTGTTAGGTAGACTTTGAGATGTAGACATGTGACTAACCCTTGTGTTGGCTTGGGGTAGTCAATGAACTGTTGATGCCTCTCCACCTTAGCTGGACCCGTTGGAATGGCTACCATGATTATTCAGAAGGTGATTTGACGTCAAAGAATATGCTTGAGGAAATGGACCCTAGAGGAGAAGTAATATTATAACAAAAAAAGGGTCACCAATGGCGTAATAAGCCTGCAGTAAGGGATATTGTCAAATGCAGATCGCAGGCTCATCTGCGACACTGAGATGCGGAACACTGGGATATAATAACATAGGACAAAGCGCCACAAACAAGGGTTCAACTGTGAGCTCCCCAGAAAGATAAACAACAGCGTGGATCGATAGCCATATAGGTCAAAATAGAATGGCCAAAGCCCTGTTGCTAACCAGATTTCACCGTCCAGCTGCACCCGAGAACCAGGCCATCGGATCTGGTGTCAGAGATATGCTACACCCTTGCAACATGAGTTCATTTTAGGTATAGTCAATTGCGTTATTACAGACTATCGCAGAGCCTCAGGACGTGCCAACGCATCGCGACGCTGAATCGGTAACTAGGGCCAGCATAAGCTTAGCTGATGGCCTGATTAGTTGGCAGAGCCATGTTCGGCGGCCCCGAATTGACTCGGTAAGCGGGCAGATGGGAACAAACATGACAGGATAGCTCAAGAAGTAAATAGCCCAATTGAGAGAAGCGTGTCTTCAGCTACGTCTCGTCATGCATGGTGTTGACCGCCTTAGCCCTACGGGGTTGCTCTGGTAGCCTTTGACAACAATTGAGGGGCTTAGATAAGCTGGATGAACCATGACTGCATCAATAGCTTGAAGTCTAGATATTGTTACTTTCAAGATAAGTGGAAATTTGCAAAAACCTAGACGGCCATTCTGTTGCTGACTTCTGACCGGAATTGCCGGGAATTGAAGCCTAATTACCCAAGTCATAATCTTTCATACCGCCCCTTTTCACAATCACTGTCTATTACTGTTACTGCTTAACCAACACACAATTATCTTGGCATACCGGATTATGCCAATAGTGCGACACCATCGGCTTGGCAGGGACAATAATGCGCTGCACAGTCGGTCTCGACCTCCGGCTGCCTCTTCATCACCGATCGTTAAAAAGCACAAAAATCCACTGACATTAAATCCGGAGCAAATCAGATTTGTTTCCAGCTGAGGTTGGTGCTAGTGATTTTAAGCGATGGTGAGCTTGTCTTTTTCAGGGCATGGCGTTGAAGATGTGGCTTGCGTGTTGCCAAGATAGAATCGATAGCTTCGTTGGTGGTGAGGAGCTAGCTTGTTTTGGAAGTAATGCCCCGGGATAACTGTACCGTTGGAATTTGAGGAATGATAATGGGATAAATACGAAATAATAAATAGTAACTTGCGAATGACAGTTTGATTGGGAAATTGTTCCGCAAAGTCACTAGCATTCCTGTATTTACTGCCGAGGTAGCCTCTGAGACGCCATGGAGCTACGATCTGATAAGAAATTGTTAGCGATAAGGGAGGATCCACCAGATAACCACTCAATGCCTCGTGAAGTCCTCTCATTGATGAAACAAACACATCTGAAACGTCAATGGCCCAGAATGGATGAGTAACAGAGTTTCGGCTGTCAATATCTGTGGTCGTATGATGACTTCACATGTTGATCTATGACGTATTAATGATGAAAATATGTGGTGATGGAATGGCACAACTATGCTTATTACTCATTTGGGGGAACGTTGTCCTTTGCAACAATTGTTATAGAATTCTGTATTACAATAAGATTAATTTTATATCACAAGTCACCATGTCAGGAACTGCGCCTAACGATCCCGCGCCTGGCGGTCACTCCCGAGACGTGGAGCAAACTCCATTAGACTCCAACCAACATGGACAAGCACAGTAAGACACCGCTATTCAATACATTGATGCAACATGGCCAGTTCTAACCTTGTACAGGAACCTAATTGACGAGACAAAGGACACTGGTGGCCGAGTTGTAGATGCCGACCTCGGTGCCAACATTGATGCAGCAAAGACTGGCGGATTATCCAGTCGCGTTGACGATATTTTGAACCAGCCCACTAAAGGACGTGTTGGTGGCACCTTATCAGCACAACGTAAGGCATCCGAGGTTGATGAGAAGGGTTTCAAAGTGGGAGAAGAGGGAGATTTACATGATTTGGCATACAGCAAACAGCCTTAAACATTACCGAGTTATGACAAACGAAGGGCAATGAGGATTGAATTGTATGCATTGTCTATAATACATGTTGTCATAATCAATTAGATTTTGATAATCTGTATCTATCCCCAGCGCACAACGCTATCGCAGCCAAGGTAACAGATTGTAATGGCTACTCCACCAGTATTTGTTTCAACAGTAGAAGCCAAGATGTAGTCATAGGGTTAATACGAAACGGGAAAGAAAAGAGAAAAAGTGATGTGACAATAGACTTGGAATCTATAGCTTGCTGAAGAAAGAAAAGATAGAGGGTCGTCAACGCTCGCAGGCAAATATAGGAATAATCCGAATATGACGAATCGTACAGGAACTCTGACAAGTCAACAAACAGTAATGAAGTCCAGAAAGAAATTGAGCAGCGGAACAAAGATCCATGCTCGCATCCTGTCCCCTACGACCTCTGACCAGAAAACTCTGGACAACACAGATGAGCTGAGGTGCACTCTCTTATCCCGACTCTTTCTACCGAATCAGAGGCGTCCGGGACCGAGCATGTCGCCAGGTGCTTTAGACTGTATCACATCAATCACTTTGCAGAAGCCACGTCGATTGCATTTTAAGGAAATTTTGAATCTACAGCATCATCGGCCTATTCGAAAGCAAGTTGTGCGTCAATAAAACGGTCAAAAAGGATTTTGATGAGGGACTGCAAGCCATAAGAATATACTTTAGGCAGCTAACACAGGTAATTGGAACACGGTAGGTGAAAGGATTCATCGTGCTGCTTTAGGCCATTGCCATTGCCATGCCGAATCAGGCCTGAGACATGATTATCGTACCATTTCTTGACTCACCAAAGAACCCGCCAGGTGATATCTCAGCGACTAAAAATACGTGTTGGTTCCCGGTGCTCTTATCTAGTCATTAATATCCCAAAAGACATATCTTGAAGTCAAAGAAATGAGACCTTCTGAACCATCTTTCCCTCTCAAAAGCAACGATGATGTCGGTAAGTTCTGGAACTACCTATAAGTCCCCAAGATCATAAAGGCCCTATCCAACGAAACCAGCTCCGTTCCTCCTTGATCTTTCTATTCTTCCAGCTCTGGCTGCAGCTGGTAATGTTTGCCTCGGCGTCTTTGCTATTGCTAGTCTCGGGGATGCTCCTCTTGCCGTCTACTACGTCGCTTTTGCCGCAGGATCGCCCTATAACGAGAGTAGATCAGCCCTGCTAACCGATACGCTCAACGAGAATTGGTGTTCTATCGCAAACCGCCCCGTGGAGTTCGACATGTGCGGCACCTAGGCCACCATCTTCAATGCTGGCGAGCCTATTGGCGATGATGCAGACTTCAACGACTGCGGTGCGAAGTTGAGCATCAAAGGGGAGGAGTTTGATGGGGAAGTACTGGATGAAAGAGCGAAGGATAATCCTTGCAAGTACCAACTTGCAACAATGTTATTGCTTTTGGCAATATTGGCGGTTTGAGGCACTATGTTGGAGTGCCTATGCGCGACAATTAATAGGCTAGCATAATTAAGTCCGCCTAACTAATGAATTTCAACAACCTGCTTTCTGCAAACCAGAGGGTCGTACCCTTCTGGATTGCAATCCCCCCCAGTGTAAAAGTCCCGTTCACAATCACCCATTAGTCCTAGCGCAGTGCAATGCCCTACCAGCTGAAACCGCTCTGCGTGTCCTTTCTGCCCCAATCTTGTGGAACTCCTGTTAGGTCTGATCAGAAAAGGGGGTATTAACCCTGGTGAAAGCATGATTTTATCCCCAACTGCAGCCCCAGGAGGAACTAGGCACATTCTACCTGTTTTAGAGACAGCGAACCTCAATCCTTGCGTCTGCTGCCTGCATACCGTGATAAACTGGGCACACACAGCAGAGTCTCGCTATAGTGTTTCTGGATCGTTTAATTGGCGATGTGGAAGCTTGAGCCACGTGTCATAGCTGGCCTCCAGCCTGGCCCGGCCTTCTCTTGTATCACAGCGACCAGGGTTTGCATAGCCCGCTCCTGGAACCTTTGTGGGGAAGGCGTCTGGTCGCACGAAAGATGTAACTTTGGTATGGCTGGGTACTTCTCCCCAGTAAGGTGTGGTATCCCCAATCAGCATGCGAAAAATAGCACCTCTCCACCGACCAGGACACCTTCGATAGCATCGACTCAACTTCCCAGAAATGTCAGTCTCTCTTTCTGACATCAGTCTCAGCTGTCCGTCCACCACATCACATATCTCATGAAACCAACGTCTTGACGTATCGTCATGGTCAATGATTCGTGTCTGGGCCGATATACTGTCTATGACACGGCAACCAGATATCTTGAGCACGTTGCCTGTGAGAGTAAAGGTGTCCTCACACGCACGTTCCGCCATACACCCGATCTGGTGAAAGAGTTCTGATGCCATACCCCTTGGATGAGTCTCTGGTATGGAAGTCCAGTCTGGAACCCAAGATGGAAGATTAACCAACTTTCTTGGCCATCCAATGCCAGCATAAAGCAAGATACGAGGACCTCGCTCTCCAGTGCTTATTAAGTACGGTCGAGCAAGTTTGGTGTAAAGCGTTATTACCGGTAAGCCTGGATCCTTCGATTTGTTTCTAAATTAGCCTCTTCCTCTTGCAGAAGACTGAGAACGCCATATATCTTGTCTCGGGGATCAGATGCCTGCGTTCCAATCAGAAGTACCAATAAAGACAGCAATTCTTTGGAGTCTCCATTTTCTAGCATCGACCGTAGCGATGTTATCAGGTTTATTTGGCGGAGGCCTCGAATTACCCGGCTGGAGAGTCGTATATGGTGAAATCTACTATGCCCGAACTGGATAATGGATCCAGGGCCTTGGCCGAATATATCTCCACGGAGGAGGCTTGTTGCAAAACTTGAAACTGAATGCCAAGTAACACACATGGTGCCTAGATGAATGATGACTTCTTGGCCAAATGCAATTTCCTGGACAATCCACACTCGGGTCCAGTAGTCGTGTGAGAGAAGGAGCTCCAAGGACTCGCTAGATGGCGTTGGTGGGCTCGAAACACGCTCGTAAAATCTGTCTCTCCCATGTGCAAAAACAGGGGCTCTGTTCTGGGGCAGGAAGTAACGATATTCCGGAAGTGCTGATTCCAGTACTGAGGACTGTGATAGCCAAATTCTCACTCTTGTTGCCCTCTTGTAAATCTCAGACATGAGACCAATTTGCACTTTCTTCTCTGCTAAGGAATCAATATCCTGGCCTTGATTGATGCATATCGAATCAATCTAGATCATACGTTGTCTGCAAGCAGGTGTGAAGTCATACAGTATCTGTTGTGCATTTCTGGTTATCAACAAGCGACGACCATCAATAATGATACAATTTGTTGGGGCTTGTCCATCCCAAGTGTATGAGATGGCTTTGAACGCAGGGCATGCATCTAGTGGATAAGACAGAATCTGAATCCTATGCTAGAATATAAAGCCTTATAGTCTCATAAGGCGAATGTGAGCTTGACTTGGGAGAGCTTGATAATTGTACATTTGCCGTGATGTGAGGGACTGAAAAATGTTGTGGCATGATAGATTCAACTGTGGTGTTCTGGATATTAAGGGAGGCAAGAAAACCTTGAAAATTTGCAAAGAAAGCATAACTTGCTCTATACTGAGGCTTAAATTGTACGGTAGGCGTATAGTTAACATGATAAGATACCAGAGAGAAGATGCTGATAGATTGATCCACGTAGGAACAACAAGAGGGATGAAATCATCAGAACTGACAGCTTGCTGCCATGATCCGTAATAGGCTAGGTACCACAAAGAATGGATCCTCAATGCAAAAAGAAAACGCTTGAGATAAAACTCATAACGTGAACGTGAAGTTACGAGGCGGCTCGATAACAACGTCGAAGCAAAAATGGTGCTAACTGCCAGTGCTGGCTTAATCATAGTGAGACTCCTTGGGGCAGAACGTATTCAGGGAGAGAGCTGTTGCTGATGCTTAAAGTGGTTAAGCTAGATGCATTCATGATCAATGTCTGAAATTTATAGGATATTGTGAATAGAGCAACAGTCAGAGCCTAATTGTTATTTGAAAGGCGGTGTTTTTTGCATAGCCACACACAACCTCTTCGTGGCGTTAGGCAGATTTGGACCCAGAGGAAGTCTTTTAGTAAGCCAGCTGCACAACAATCTCAATCCTAATCCAAAAAGTAGAACCTGGGTACAGCATTTCAGAGTACAGCTTACTGGCCGAGTATCGTTAATAGTTTCTAAAAGCGACAAAAAGAGAAAGCCTCGCTGACGCTCGCAATCGAATATAGGAACAGCCCGATGCGGGGGTCGAACCCGCAACCTTGAGATCGCGTACTCGTAAGAGTCTCACGCTCTACCGATTGAGCTAACCGGGCGTGGCTCTTAATTATTGAAAGAAATGCCTCAGATTTGTCACCATGTTGTATACTGGGTTCCGGCTCGAAGAAAGTGACCTTTGTCTGCTGTTCTAGACCGCGTCAACAGTCGAGTTTGCGGTGGTGCAAATAGCAATTATTTACTCATCATTTCGATGCAAAACATGCAAAACTCATAGACATCATTTTTAGTGAGATTCAGGGAAGATCATAAACAATTTCTGCAGATAACATCTTGACATTTATCTTGTAATAATCTAAATTGCTTCCCAAATTCACAATCTCGTCATAAAGGCAAACATAAAGCTTAGACAGTAAAGCGGAACCTAGGGCTTCTCTCACCCATAGACTCAATCTCCTCCTCAGTCTTACCCTCAAGCAAGTAATCCTGCTTACCCTCATCACGAAGCTTGTTCTGTCGCTTAAAATGCAAATGGAGGATGATGTTGAGGATCAACGACACAACAAGCATTCCCATGCTGGCGCCGTAGCCTGGTCGATAGTGAGGAGCATACTGGCTGGAGAAGAGGAAAGGAGATGCAACACCAGAAGCATTGCCGATGGTTAGATGCATGCCGGTTGAGAAAGCTCGCTTGCCGTAGCGGGGGTTGTTGGCAGGGACCCAGGCGAAGGAAATACCAGAGGAGAGGAAGATACCGATGGAAACAAAACAGCAGCCTGCGTATGAGACAGCGGCGCCTTTACCAGCGATAAGCATACCATAGCCAACAATAGCAGATCCAATGCCTCCCATGACGAAGAAGCCTCGCTTCTGAGTGATGTCACTGAGACGAGCGCCGATGAGGTAGGTGACGGCTCCAACAGCATAGACAGGAACAGTCATGGCCTGAACCTCAGCAGAAGACCAGGTACCCATAGCCTTAACAATGGTAGGAAGAAAGACGACGAAGGAGTAGAGCATGGCAAGGGTAGGGAAGAGAGCGAAGCAGTATGCCCAAGTAGTCCAGTCCTTGACACCGTCAAGAACATCTTCCTTGAGGAGCTCTCGGTTGTTTCTAGCTCGGCCGACTTGCTCGTCATGAATCTTTTGAAGGTTGATCTTGTCCTCCTCAGTAAGAAACTTGGCAGTCTCAGGACTATTAGGCAGGACGAAAGGAATAATAGCTCCAGTGAGGATAGTAGGTGCACCGTTAATAAGAATGATCCATCGCCAAGCACTCCATCCCATAGCGCCATCCATGAAGCTAATACCATAAGCAACAAGGCCGCCAGCGACACCAGAGATAGCAGCTGTGGAGAAGAAGTACGCAATACGAAGAGCCAGACTCTTGCGACCGTAGTACATGGAGAGGTAGAGAACAACACCAGGGAAGAAGCCAGCTTCGCAGAGGCCGAGGAGGAGACGGCATGCGATGAGGGCTCCTAGGTTTTGGACCCAGGCGCTGAAGGTGGCGACGATGCCCCATGCGATGGTGAGGCCGGAGAGATAGTAGGCGGGCTTGAGCTTCTTGATGATCAGGTTGGAGGGGGACTCGAATAACTGCAATTGGGTTAGCTTGTGGATCTGAGGGCTGGGTGGGATGCTTACACAGTATGTGACGAAGAGTACTGAGACAGAAAGCTGGAACTCATTGCCAGTGAGACCAAGATCCTCTTCCATGCGGAACAGACGCGCATTTCCAATGTTGACTGCATCCTGTTAGATCGCTCCCTAGTGAGCAGAATGGACTTGCATACCTCGATCCATCATGTTCATTAGATACACCCACATAACCATGGGAATGATACGGTAGTCAAGCTTCCTGAGGATGGTTCGCTCGGTCTGCTTATCGACATACTCATAGTTCTCACCACGCGCCTCCTCAATACCCCGAGCCTCAGCCTTCATCTCAGAGCCAGAGGAGGAATTGGGGCGTGTTGGCTCTTGATGAGCAGAGACATTGTCGTGCGCTGTCATCTTGACGAGATCAGGCTTGGAAACAAGCTGATGTTTGAGAAAGTGCCAAAAGGCAAAGAAGCTTGTACAAGCTTCAGAAAAAGAACTAGGGAGAAGATTCAACCCTTGCTAATGAGATGGAGAAGAGACGATGCTGGATGATCGACGGAAAAGAATAAGGTGGTTGAGGGACCAGTTTAATACCAAAGCCAAGATATCCCAAACCCCATGGGAAAAGACCAGATAAGACTCAAATATCCAGCACTCCCCACAAACCCCAAGGTATTTCTCCATATCACAAATTCTCTTATTCACCGCCAAGATATGCAAGCTTCAACCATTGCCACGCGAGGCTTGGCTTGACAGCTGTGACGCCTTATCCAATCATTCCCATTCGGTGCACATCTCGGACAATATCCACCAGAGGTACCAGCCAAGGTGTTGAGAGGAGTGTGTGTATTGACTGTGGCTAGAAAGGGGCTCGGGCCGAGAGGTCCGGCTGATATACGAGGTAGGTGCCTCAG
>PVQA01001342.1:0-14227 GCA_002980515.1 Fusarium burgessii | reverse complement strand
TATAGGCTTTCGGTTTATCTATCTCAATTGGTTGAAGGCCCTCTAAAGCAAAGAAAGTACAAGTTGGCCTGTATCAACAGGTTCGCTTACTTTCATTGGTCTGAAATTCCTGTCGCGGCGGCGTTGGAGCCTTGTGCCGCTTCAAGAGATAGATTGCGTCAAACAAGAAAAACAAACATTTCTTAGTGCCAAAGGATTGAGAATACTTTTTTCCCATGTGGTAGTGTGTGTTGTATCTCGTGTATAGGGTCACACTGTGTCCAAACTTGTTCTTCCATTGTTTCTAGGCTAAAAGTCGTAGCGGGCCTTCTGGTCGATGAGATGCACCAGCTCGTTACAAAACTATTTACCCGTAGATCAGCTCACATTTCACGTCTCCTCTGTTATAACGTGTTGGCCTCCTCCTGCAAATACTTGTTTTGTAAATCTTTATAGTAACCCGATTCTAATCGTTTTTGCCGATAATGTGATAGCCATTCGTCGCGTTTGATCCTATCGTGCGGGTTTTTAAATTGGAGGCCCATAAGCCAAATTTCGAATTGGAGGCAGAAGACAATCCATCAATCAGTCCGATAACCATCCTCTCTTAGAATCCTCTCTGCCGTTCGAATTGCCTCGTGCAGTTTGTTGTGATGTTTATAGTAGTCGAATTCTCATTCTAGATATCTCAAGAGTGCAGATCGGTATGTCCCGGATTCTAGTTGTCCCAGTACGTATAATTGCGTGATTCTATATCTGGATTGTTTGACCCTCTAGATATAATCATCTTGGTAATTATTAAGATAAGCCTGCATCCTCAGAGTCTCAATCTCAATACGCAGGGTTTGCTTGTTAAAAGCTCCAAGGTTCCGGATAGCTTCGAGCAGAAGGCGCTCAGAGGAGTTCATCATTTCCTCAGCATCCTGTTATGTGTGTGCTTTATTGGAATCCCGCACCATATATAAATGGCGACGTCTTGCCTGTAGCGAACTGCAATTGAGATAAGGTCGTATTTCCCCGAGCTCATCCGCATATAAGCCCGTGAGATTGGAAAGGTAATAGCTTGACTGTTCGGGACTAAAACAAAAGATACGGCCGAGAGCTTGAAAGAAGGTGCAATAAAGCTGCAATTCATGTTGGATTTTGAATAATGCACTGCAATATCTGAGTATTTAAAGGCCGATATCAGGAAATCGTTCCCGGAGGGTATATCCAAAAATGTTTAAGGCGACGTCTTGAATAACGGCCGGGTTTGCTTTATTTAGCTCTTTAGCGAGTGTGTTAAAGGCTATCCTGAGGATTCGCCCGCCATTTTAAGGCTCGCGCACTTAAAAATAAAGAATAGAGCATTTAATTGCATGATAAGTTTGAGTTGCTCCTTAGAACTTAAATCGGGAACTGTCAGTCTATTGTGGGTCGATAGTTGCCGAGGTAAAAATTTCACGTTCAAGACGCACCACCTAGGACCAATAAAAAGAGGCCTCAGTATCATATAGCAAGTTGCGAGGAAGACCGCTTGAACCGGACAGGACTCTCATGATATCTGGGTAACGATCTAAAAAACGCGTGATCTAATACACACCGAGCGGCCTCTCTTTATCTGCAGTAAGGCACTGATGTGCAAATTGTGCTATTTGCATTTTCATCAGAGGCCGTCCTAGCTCCAAGTTGATATAGTGCACCCAATCGCTAACGTATTATTCTTGGAATGGAGTTAAGCGTTAGAAACGTTCCTTAGCAACTTTCATCGATGTGGCCCCTTTCAAGCGACCTTGCAGCGTTGGTCGAGGCACACCATACACCCTGGTAGCCCCTGTATACGATGTGCCGCCATGAGCAGATTGTATCGCAAGTTGCAAATTGTCTTCAGTGTATTTTCTTCTTCGAGGCATCGAGGATGCTGGTGATTGGATGAACATTACATTGGCTGCTCAAAATGCCGGAAGTCGGGTCTTTAAAGGGGTTTCAAGTGGCTTCCATATATAGTTGGGCTCTGAACTTTATCCTATAAAAAAAGATAATGACTTAGAGGCTCGTGGGGTGGCGTGCCGGAGGTTAGGTATACCCCGCATAACGCCAATACGATGGTGCTGGAAGTCTAGTGCGCCCCTGCGTCTGGATGATATCATGTAGGACAACTGAGCCAATTACGATTCCTTTGTGTAAAGCCTGGAGAAACCGCTACTTCGGGTGCTTTCCTTAATTCCTGTAGACAGCCTGCTGTAGGCCAACTTCAATAGGTGCCGGAAGATAGGTGAGTGTCGAATTACTAATAAGACTGCCTAGAATGGGTGCATGCTTAACGTAATGTTACTATTCGGAAAGGCCGATCTGATATATTGGGGTGCCGGAAGTTGGGTACGTGGTGGCTGTGGCGTTGGCGTCAATCTAGGCTAGAACCTACAACATGGCAACTGGCGTTTGTAGGATGCATCTAGGCGGCGGCTCGAAATATCCCGTTGTTGTGAATTCTTGCCTACTCTAGTATTAATCGTTAAGTATAAAAGTTATATAATTCCCCAGTTGCTATCCGTAGTAGCCAGCGAGCCTTCATATCGACCCATCGATTAGTCGAGCACTTATGCTACGCACCTCATCGACCCCGTCCTTAAGTAAGTATGAATAGAAAGACTTCAATCCTTCCAATACCAGAGCTAAATATAATACAGCTAGATCTGGCTAACATTATTTGTATTCATTTCGTACCGCTTCGAATCCGCTGGCCGGTTTCTTTAATACTACCTGCTCATCATAAGGCCTCCCACTCTTCAAGAAGGAATATCAATGGGATAAATTAGACTTAGGGTATCATCTTCTACAAAGAAAAACAACCCTTGGACTGTTTTATAGTCGCAATGGCGAGAATCGTCCCCTACTACTGTCTTCTGTCCTTCCTTCTCCCGGCTATCCAATCGTTGGTTATATCCATTCCAGCGTGCCAAGCTGCCTGTGCGAGTGGCACTGCTGCAATGGAAAGTTTCTGTGGCGCAACTACACCTGTCTTCGCAGGAACTCCTATGGCATGGTTTACCCCTGTTTGTTATAGCACTGTTCTCGGACTAGGCACTCCTAGTGGTTAAGCAGCATGCAATGGCCTTTATTACATGCTTTCACCATAGGCGTAAAAAGTATCACTCTCCTTCCAAACCCTGTATGGCTGATCGCCGTGGTTAAGATGCCTGTAATGCGGGTCAAAGATAGCTAGCTCAAAGCCTTCCTTAATCGGGGGTTAATAAGATCAACATTACACAAGTGGTGAAGATGCCTGATAAACAATATCCTGAAGCCTGGCTCGCCCGGCATTCTTTCGATTTCTGAGAGACTGGATGTGGCGCATTGCCGGAGTACTAAGTTTTCAATTTCGTCCAAATCGACCCAGTCGCTGTCAGACATATTAAAACAACGATAAAGAAACATGATGATATTTGGACTAGTCAGTTGTGCCTCCCAGAGAGCCTTGAGGCTAAGACCAAGGCTCAGTTCTTAATTGATCCGATCGAGGCATAGTAGGGACAAAAGAGGGTTCAAGCCAAGGCTTGTCCCTACTGCCGGAAGTAAGAATCGAAGGACTCTCTTCAAAGCTGCAATATCTAACTCGGCGGTGCTTTACTCATTCGGATCCGAAAGTCCACTTTCTGTTTTTGACGTCGCCCAATGCAATTCACAACCTACCTGAACGGGCTTAGAAAGGAAATTGCACGGCCTCAGGAGTAACTTTTCACGCTGTGGAACAAAAGGGAGGTCAGGTCCCGTCTCCCGCTCGGCCTTTTCATCTGCATTAGCTTTCTCCATCTCCGTATCTTTATGTCGATATGCGAGATCAATTTCTATAGACGGCCTTGCAAGGTTGGCCCGCCAGTGATGCGTGTTCGTAGGGTTCTTCTAATACAAGTTGACTTCGAAAAATTTATTGTAATATTCGCATCTAAAGTTTTTATACCTATAGTCAATTGAATATTTAATGCAGGGATTTAACCACAAGGACTATTAGGATTAAAATACAAATTCAGTTTCTCGAAATTAGCATTTACAAGATCAATCTCGGTACTCTCCACGAATATGGAATCATTCGCAGCGGGAACAAAGTATCTGATCGCCTCCTGCGGTCCATAGTTGACCTGTCTCACAAGCTGAACAGCGTACGGTGCGTTACTGACCACAGAGAAGTCATTTTCCGTCGCTGGAGGCGTTGTAAGGTGGTTTGCCCAACGCAGAAAAGCTGTAAACTTCGGCTCGTAGTCAAGCCACCAGGGTCGGTACGGTTTTATGTCCGGGTAACAAAAGATAGCGGACATTGTCCTAGTTGGTCGAAGCTATAGGGAAAAGGGCCAGATTGCGTCAAGTGGGATTGCAAAGTAGTAGAAGACGGAACTTGGCTCTTAGGAGATAGGTGGCTGTGATAATTCCGATCAACTGAACACCGCGAGGAGTTTATCAAGCATCAATGAACCAGGTTAATGTTGCTGCGGCAGGAATAAGGCTTCAATTACAGGCAGTAAGTGACAGAAAGGCCGAGATGTCATCCTTCCATCATAATCGACAGATCAGATGTATCGGGGTCGGAGTTACAGTACCAGCCTCAGCAGTAAGAGCAGAGTCGTTCATTGGCCGCATCATAGGCCAGACCTGTATACTGACGTAAATAACCCTCCAGACCACTCGACACCGCGCCGGCAAACGTCTTCCACTGTTCAAATTGCTCGACTTCGCTCTGAAACCGACGATCTCGAACTGTCCATCTTCTGGTTTGATTTCGAAGACTGCGCCGGACCCGGCCGGATTTCACAATTAAGAAGACAATAATTAGGTTAGTTGAGAAAAAACAGCGCATCCCTGGTGTAGTAAGGAAAATTGATGACAGTCAAATGCTGCTTCAGTTTACTCACTTCCATCTCCAACCCCTCACCAAAACTTACCCCATAGCTTATATCTCTTGAGCTTTGGCAATGAGAGAGTCATACTGTATGTTTCACCATAAGGGAGACGCCGTGCTTATCCATTCTACGAGCTGCCACGAGTCTTTTGAGTGGTCAGATGAAAGACTTTCAATACACGCACATACGCAGGCCGAAAGCACGGCCATTAAAGTTAAGAATTCTAAGACGAAAGAGTAAAAAGGGACGAAACGCTGAACAATGCCAGAACTTGAGGCTAGATGCCTCACCTAAGGGTCTCACTGCTATTCTCCGCGGGGATCAAGAAAATGTCGATATTATCAGTGAGGATATCCCTGCCATCGAAGAGCCGGCCGCTATGCCCGTCAGCGACGGCCCTGCACTGAACGAAATGTTCACCCTAACCCAGGATATACACTTTGGAGAGTATCCCGGTGATACACCTGAGGAAGTATACTATCGAATGCTAGTTTCCTCATCACATCTAGTGCTAGCTTCTCCGGTCTTTCAAGTAATGGTTGAAGGTCCATACGCGGAAGGCTCAACCGACCATCGTGGGATCTATCTATTTACTACTCACGGATGGAATCAGGAAGCTCTTGTTATCGTTCTTGATATAATACATGGACATCACCGGAGCGTACCAAAATTACTTGATCTGGAGATGCTCGCAAAAGTGGCTGTCATCGTCGACTATTATAAGTGCCACGAAATTATCGAAGTTTTTGCTGAAAGATGGTTGAAAGCACTTCAGAATAGTCGCACAGGCCATTACGGCAAGGCCTCCATGCTGTGGCTACTAATATCATGGGTATTTTCATGTCCAGAAATATTCGAAAGCATGACTAGGCTCGCATTGAAACATAGCACGAGGCTCATCTCGGCAGAGAGTGTACCTATTCCGGGAGAAATTCTGGGTAAGGCTGGGAGCTATATGTCAAGGTTTTTCCTGACAAAGAACTTATAGATCGGATCGATCAAGAGCGTCAGGGTGCTCTAAGAAAAATATTTACAAGACTATACGGCCTACTCGATACTTTGCAACATAACGCAGACTGCTCTTACGAGTGTTCATGCATGTTACTAGGAAATTTAACGAAGGAATTGGGGAAAAATGACATCCTCAAACCGCCGATCGAACCACCTTTCGAAGGCCATAGTATTGTATCGGTCAAGAAGATGATCAGTGACTTTTCTTCCGTTAGTTGGTACTCAAGGTCAAGCTCTGGGATATATTATGACGGATATCATTGTTCTCACTCCTGTAGCATTGTGGAGAAGATGAGGCCGACCTTGGAAAGCATGGAAAAGGAATTGCCTTGCCTTCGGTTGGAAGATTTCGGGCTTTTGACAAGGCATTAGCGCCTTCATGGTTTGAAATCCAACATTACGAAAGAAAAAGTCTGAAAATGGATACCAAGGTTACACTTGGCGAAGGAAATGACTCGAGCTATGAAGCTAAAATCCAGTAGGCAAATTCGACTTGGGGTTCAAAGCCACCAGCACATTTTTCGGCTAAATTAAATTAGGATCCCCTTTTCAGGGCTCGAATTAACATTCCGAGCCATATTTTATTCAATTTCGATTAATATTGTAGTCGTGGCATGTCATCCAATATTGCGAAGACTGGACTCTCGATCGAGCGTCACATTTCCTATTACGGAATAGTGGAACTTGTTCGTCAAGCGTTACATTTCCTATTATGGAGTAGTGTATTTCATCAGCCAGCTAACTCACGCTTACCGTGTCACATGTTGCCAACTGGTACCAAGAAAACAATCTCCCAGGCGATTAGGCTATTGCAACATCCCAAAATGGCTGGACCGACAATGATATAGGTCTCAAGTGGCTAAAGCACTTTGACCGGTCTACAGCCAAGCGATCCAATAGTCGTTATCGACTTCTGGTCCTTGATGGCCACGAAAGCCACCACTCAGTCGACTTTGAGAGATATTGTAAGGAGAACAAGATCATCACGCTTTATATGCCGCCTTATTCGTCCCGTTTACTTCAGCCTCTTGATGTCGGGTGCTTTTCCATGCTTAAGCAGGCATATGGCCGGGAAATCGAGCATCTGATCCGATGCTCTATAACCCACGTTTCCAAGACCGAGTTCTTTCCGGCTTTTTATGCCGCATTTGAGGCCACTATGTCAGAGGAAAATATCAAAGCAGCTTTAGAGGTGCCGGGCTTGTCCCACTTGACCCGGAACATGTGGTCTCGAAATTTGATGTGCAGCTACGGACTCCAACGCCAGTTGAGGAGACTGGCCCCTCTACCCCATGGGTCTCAAAGACGCCAAAGACGGTGCTTGAGGCCGGGTCGCAACCGGAGTATCTCGCAAAACGGATCAGAAGGCATCACAGCAGCTCACCAGAGTCAGTTCTGGAAGCATTGAAGTCTCTTTCCAAGGGGACCAAGGCGGTCATGCATGAGGTTAGCGTATTAAGGGTCAAGATCCAATATCTTGAACGGGCGAATGAGATAATAAGCCGGCGGCGGAGGGCAAAAAGAACCCGGATACAGAAAGGAGGAGCAATGACAATAGTGGAAGGAAGGCAAGTAATTAATCAGATGGATGTCGATACGCAGGTAGTGGCTGAATCGTCGAAAAGTTGTGGTCGGGAAGGGTCAGTGCGAGGGAAAGAAAGGCGTTATGGAGCATATAGCACGACAGGACATAATGCAAGAATATGTCAGATAGTTATTTCGATACCTGGTGAAGAGTCTGGCGATTAGTTTCAATTGATCGGATAATTTGTCGTTTTTTTGTGATTATTTCTATTTTGAAGGTTAAGATTTGTTAGTGCACATGCTTATCATGTACGTTAATCTAGAAATCTTTCCTACCGGTAAGATAATATGCTATAATGCTAGTGATATCCTGATTGATTCCGCTAACACCCATTTAGACCTAAGATAATTCTAGTGCATATCGTAAAAAAGTAACTTGCCAGGGGCAAGAAACTCTTGTAATACCTATTTACGCGTATACGATACAGACATCCCACCAGTCTCAAAACTTCAGAAGACTTACGGGACGACCGTGGTGCCCGGGCTCTTGCGCGCGTCAGAGAGATATAAACCATATTACAGCGTCGCTAGACAATTTGAACATGGAATTGATGTATTTAGACAGCTTACTATTATCGGGCTTATTGATACAACAGTCATCAATCCATATCCAGTGGAGAACCTGCCTCAGAGCGGTGATGCAAGCGCCTAGGATCTTGTCGAGTTGTGGCAAGAAAATCTTGTCTTATCCCCATCGGCGGAATAGGATGGCGTAGCATCGTTCCACGGTAGACATAGGGGTTGTGTTCCGTATCCGACGGACTTAGCCGCCATGCAAGTAAGTCAATAAGAAGTAGAATCATGCAACTAGACTAGCATAAATATAAGCTTATCTTACATCATAACCTGCTCCATTTAATTTCTACTACTGCAGCAACCTTGCCTAGTAGGATTGCAGACGTAAGGGATCTTCCCACCAGTCCTACCATATTAGATGAAAATGAATGGCAGGATCACCATGTGAGACGCAATCTACAGTAATCAACTCTTAATATAAATTTTAGAGTTTACAGGATTCAATACCATGTTGCCAACCATGGCTAGCAGACACGGACTTGAAATACGGATGAGTCTGGAAATAGCAAGAAGGTATCAATCACAGCTAGTAGACACGGACTTAAACTCCGGAGGAGTCTAGAGACGGTATTCCCCACAGCTATATAAGGTGCCGTGACTGATGCTTACAGACGGCTTTGAACTACTTATAACTAAAGCCTTCAATCTCAAAATCACATATTTATTTACTTAAATACTATCATTAGCTTTTATCAGTATAATCTTTTATTCTTAAAGATGCCTTCTTTCGCCAAAGCCATCCCTACCTCTCTGACAGTTATTGCCGCCTATGCCCAGTGGGTTAACGCCCTGGGTTGCTATAGCGGGGGTCTGGGTTTCAATAACCTCCATGGCGGTGATAATAACAATGACCTGACCGAGGAGGTTAAAAACGACATCCATACCACCTGCACCAAGGCTGCCGGCAAGACCATCAAGCCTTCTGAGCCTTTCTGGCTTTGTACCAACTGGGAGAGGAACCAGTCGCCCAACCCGGACTGTTTCTCTAACTGTATCGACGGATGCAATGCGCTTGATGAGAACGTTCGGTGGGGTTGTCTTCTTGGTTGCGATAGCAACTGTGGAGCTATTGAGGGCGGTTTTAACCACATTGACTGGGCTATCGAAGTCCGCGACGGCCAAGCTGAGAAGGCAATTTCCTACGAGCAATGCAGTGAAGCATTTAACACAGAGCTCGGTGGCTGTCATGCAGGCAGCGAGCAGAATCACTTTGACCTTTGGTTCAGAATCGACCCAAATAGGGATGCTTGCCCCTAAAGGAGTATTTTAAAGCTAGGTATTTGCATCTGCTGCAAAACGGTGAAAGGGTTATTATATTACATTCAGTCTTTTAACAGTATTCAATAAACTTATCTCCTACACTATTATTGCAGTTCTAGATTTAAGATCAGTAATGTAAGTAGGGATAGTTAGTCAATTATGTTTAAAAGAAATTTCCAAAGATTTTTAGTTATTGTATTTTATATAAAAATCCTCCACCTATTCCTGTATTCTCCTTGCAGTCTACCCAACCGATGTTTTTAGAGTTTATCGCTTCAGGGATTATTCTGTCCCCCAATTAAAATTCTTAAAATTGTTAAACTTAGATGGATCACTTACAAAATGGGTAAAGTCTGGTAAATAGGTTACTGCACTATATTACACGTAAGAAATAAAACTCTAAATTGCACGAGTTAAACGCGTACCTGTATCGCGTGGTCGGTCATAAGGTATTGGGAAAAGCCCAGCACTACCATCCTTGAGGGGGCGTCTTCAATTTATTGCGGCTGCCAGCTACCTAGATGGGCTCAGCCGATCGCCCGGACCCCTCGACTAAAGTTTGTTTTGTATGCACGACTGGGTATCGAGAGGCGGCGTCTGTGAGGGATAGTAGAAGCGGAGGTGAGAGAGTGAGGGGAACTGCGGCATTGGGGTACCAGATGATCACATCGTGTCGGACGTGTTAGGCTGCTGTTGGAAGTGCTAAGGTATAATAAAAACATTTTAAATTAGTTTAATAATAATTGAATTATTGCTAACACCATTTTCCTTGTCTGTTGGTGGGTTATTCCGTTCTACAAAGATCATTAATTCGATTATTTGCCTCTGGTTGTTGAGCTTTCAATTGGGCAAACGGCGAGAGGGGTAATGTCTCGCAACTCTGTTGACCAATAGATGGACAGCATTGGCCACACAAGATTGGTCACAAATATGCGGTCACCTGTGGGAGGCCAACCATCGCGATGGCCTGACGAGGCATTTTTGGCTGTCTATTGTTTTCACCTGCGGCCCGCCAAATCATCATTTAAGAAGTGGCTCAGGACTTAAACCTTGAGCTGTACTCTCAATCACCATTTCAACTCTAACGCAGCCTCAACTATTCAACTCTCCATCCCAAGATGGATATCAAAGACGTCTCAAACGAGAGCAAGTACATCGGCTATCTGAAGCAACTTCAGGGCGCTGCAGAACGAGCAGCCCGAAGAAAGGGTCAAGCCGTGCGAGATCACCCCCCTTCTCAACAACTCGTCTCGTCCTTCTTGATGAAGCTCATGGCCACCTCATATCGCCCTCAGCCGAACGAAAACACAATCGCTACCACGCAGGTCCCAGCGCCTTACCCACCTTGCATTAATTCCGCCAACGACCTGGAACCCATCATGATCTCCGACATGAGACTCGAAACCCATCATCGAGGGAAGAAGATCATGCTCCGCGTCCTCACGCCCCCGGACCGTATGACGGCTGTGATGGCCATTGTGGAGGATGAGAAGGGAATCGCTGTGTTGCTCCAGCTCTATCACCAGCCTGAAGAGACCATCGTCCCTGCCACTGAGATCCTCAGCCCGAACATGGTCTGCATCCTCAAAGAGCCCTTCTTCAAATGTGCCACGGACGGTACATACTCGCTGAGAGTCGACCACCCTAGTGATATTATCCGGCTGGACGGAGCTGACGACCGCATTCCCTCGCACTGGAGGCCATCGATGGTGATCTCAGACGAGAACAGCACAGGCATTCGAAAGCAAGGCAACGACGCTGTACAGGTCAAGAAATGGGCTGAAGCACTGCGACTGTATGTTTCTCACCTCGGCTTGTCTGACTCTGAAGATCAGGCCAAGCAGTTGGGCAGCCGAGAGCACGTAATTGACAGTCATCCAGGTACTCTTCAGCTATTCAAGCGGGTCAAACCTTTGAAGAGAGACAACTCGCTTTCCTCAACCGCTCATTTGCAAACCTAAACCTGGACCGACCGAAACAGGCCTTGTTGGATGCCGAGAAAGCCACCAATCCTGCGATGCCATCCGAAAAATCTCTCTTCCGCAAGGCTCGAGCATTGTATGAGCTCGGCAACTATCAGCAGAGTCTCGAGATGCTGGAAAAACTCACACAGTCGTTCCCTGAAAACAAGGCAGCCAGCTCCGAGAAAAATCGGATCAACGAGCGGCTCAACGAACAGCGAACAGGCGAGTACAAATTCAAGCAAATGTACAAGCAGGCGGAAAAGTCACCTCCCTTCATCGACTGTGCCACCTTCTCAGCTCCGGTAGAGATTCGCGAGTCGCCTGGCCGGGGCAAAGGGCTCTTCACCACCAAGGCGGTCTCAGCGGGGGAGCTTCTGCTCTGCGAAAAGGCGTTCTCCTACAGCTTTGCCGGCGATGAACAATCCACAAAACAGACCAAAATCCTGATGAATCTTGCCACCAAGAGGATGGTAGTGGGTGGCCAAGCACGTCTCTTGACCCTAATTGTACAGAAACTGTACCACAACTCGTCGTTGTCCGCCGAGTTTGGAGACCTTCACCACGCCGATTACCAAAAGGCTACGGTCTTGGAGACTGACGGAACCCCTGTAGTCGATTCGTGAGTTGTCTTCTGCCAATTTGACTGGTAAACCAGTTGGGCCAGGCAACTAACCGAGACTCAGATTCCTGGTAGAAAAGATTGCCTCCCTTAATGGTTTTGGTGCTCCGAGGACGAGCCGCGAGTCATTCCTCCAGGCAACATCCAGCAGCAGAGATATGACGGGTGGCAAAGACTTCAAGTACACAACCTCGGGCATTTGGCTCCTCGCTTCTCGTATCAATCATTCCTGTGTGGGCAACTGTCGACGCTCCTTCATCGGAGACATGCAAATCGTGCGCGCGACGAGGGACCTCGTTGCTGACACTGAACTCTTTTTCTGCTATCGTCTTCCTGTGCCCTTCGAATCTTACCAAGAGGCCCAAAAGGGCTTTAACAACTGGGGGTTCACGTGCGACTGCGGGCTGTGTTTGCGTAAGAAAGCCACGTCTAGGTCCGTCTTCCAGAGACGCAAGGTGCTTGCCGACGGCCTCCAGAGGCTTCTTGATCACCCTGGCTCAGGCAACGGAGCCAAGGCAAGTCGGCTCATCAAGGCTCTCGAGGAAACCTACCCGACAAACAACGACTGCGCCATTCGGCTAGAACTCTGGGAACCCTACTTCGCCTTCGGCGCCCACCTGCTGAAGAATAACCAGCTGAATAATGCGGCCAAGATGATCCTCAAGGGCCTCGAGGCTCTGGGACACAGCATCATTGCATGTCCGCCCAATGACATTACGGATCGGCCGCGACTCGAAGTTGAACGATGGGGGGTGGCGAATGACGCTGTGCCATGGGCATTCTACAACCTGGTGAATGTGTATCGCCAACTTGCTCCTGAACTATGCTTGGCTGCAGAGCATTACGCTGAAGTATCTTATACCATGGTCGTGGGCGAGAAGGAAACCTGGCCCGAGGTGTTTTCGAGTTCTTCGTGATGGATGCGCCATTTGGCTTTCTGCAGCTTGTCACTCTGTACCGGTAATAAGTATACGCCAAGTGCAAAGGCTTTGATACGGTGCGTTGAATTGCATCGACAGTATTGTTCCTCACTTAGTACTACATACCAAAATCAACTTTAGTAGAGTTGATTATTTTGCCCCGCTTTGCAGGGGTAGAGTTGATGCAATGGCTGAGAGCGTTATAACACGTAAGTTTGATTACGGACTTAGACGCACCAACAAGAAGCTTTTCTTATCTCGGCGTATACTTCTACTCGACGAAGTGGTATCCAACTCGTCATTTTCCACCGATCTCATTTCAAGGGCTGCCAAGGACGATGTCCAACTCGACTTCAACATCCAGCTTGCCAGAATGATTGCGGCCAGTCTCGCGAAGCCGCTGTTAGAGACGCTTGTCGAAAAGTGGAATGCTGCGGTCAAAGAGAACTACCCTTGGCTCGTTATCAGATATCTCCGAGAGTTGAAGGATCAAGATCCCAAGTGGGAGACTGAGGATCCCGAGATCATGGCTGACTACGTTCTCTGTGACCCCGAGAGTATGAACCGCAGGATTGCTTCATTCCACGGCAAGACTCCCGACGGCAAGGACATGCCTACAAACTGTAGCATCCCCCTGTGCGACTCCGCTGGCAATTGTGATGGCGAGAGTATCCCAGAAGTGTTCAGAAGGTATCATGGCAGCGCATCAAGTCGTACCGGGCACATTGCTGCACATCATCTCCATCGGCTATACGCTCGTATCACACAACCGAAAGAGGAGGGTTTTCAATTGTTTGATGATGATGATAATGAAATCTTAAGCTGGGAGTACTTGATTCAGGCGGTAGGTAATCCATCAAGGCGCTACTGGTAGTTTATGGAAATGATAACTGACTAATCTTTTCTAGAATGACCCCCCGGACAAGCTAGACCACGACAACCACAAATGGATGGCAGCTGTATTTTTGGACGAGATGGATTGCCACAACATTCAGCTGTCCACAAGGAGACACTACATAGGAATGCCAAAAGTGCAAAGTTTGTATCTCCCATCCCTGTCCTGGGTTCATTCGGGCTAATTCCTTTTACTAGCCGAGCATCCTTTTGATAAGAGCATGATGAGGCGTTTCATGGATGCTGCAGTATCGGGAACGTATGATGATCCCATCTAATCAAGACACGTAGAAACATACTTGCTGACTTAGCTTCAATAGGCTAGAATCTGGTGCTGCTCCCCTATACGGTAACATACCGCTTCATTTCTTTGAAGAGATTATACGACTTGGGGTAGACCATGGTGGCTATAATGAAATTCCTGGGAATCCTGGATTTGATGACCAGAGTCTGTGGAACCGACTATATGAGTGTCTCGGAAGCCAGACTAACTTTGTTAACTTTGTTATCACACATGTAGACATTATTATACTGAGGTGTTAGGGT
>PVQA01001341.1:0-29552 GCA_002980515.1 Fusarium burgessii | reverse complement strand
GCCTTCCCATTTGAGGATGCGTGAGTGTTCGGAAAGGGGGGTATTCCAGTTGTCAATAACGGCATTTTTAAGCAAGTGAGTGACCCAGCTGTTAGTGTAGTCGATCCATGACTGTATAAGGGAAATAGGTATAAAAAGCTGGAATAATTCAAGTGGTTCTTTAGGCAGAGGGTTGATCTTGAAATCACGATATTCTAGGTTGAAAGGTTGAAAATCCTGACCGCGGCCCTCTTCGGGCGGAAAATTAGGCACGCCGGTGGGGTCACTCAAAGGAGGGGTCTTGAAGCTGTGATCATCTAAGCTATCTTGTATCTTTGAAGAGCTCATCGTTTCAATTACAACAGGCTAGGGGCTATTTGTGTGAGGTTTTTGATGAATTTGGTGGTGAAAAATCACCTAGCTGTCTGACGAGAACCTCACGTACCCCGCAGGTACTAGCGTAGTTAGTCAGCTAAGTGGGGCAAGTGACCTTTGTGATGCCTTGTGCCAGCTAAAGAGATACGAGGCGTTTGAGGCACACAGATGCACGACATCTTTAATCGAGGACTGCGTCCACCCTAGCCTCTTGATTTACTCTAATCTTCAGAAGATCGACTTGAGTAGAGTCCCATCGTTAACACCAGAACAAGCCGGAGGAAAGGGCGAACATCCTTCCTAATAGTGTAGGAGGTCATGAGCTGGAAGGTTCTTGGTGGCGTCTACACACGGACAGCCGCGTCTGACTGGGCAACCGAATTCGCGGCACGAGAAAACAATGATCAAGACATACGATGTTGCGGTTGTACAGGCAAAAATAACTTATCCATTATAACCTGACCATTCATAAACTGCATGCATGACACAGCACAACACAACATAACACAACATCGCGCCGGTTGAGCCCCGCAAAAGCACGCTAAATATCTCCCCATCTCCATGCAGGGGCATCTCCCGGAGCAAAAGCCAGGATCAACAACAGGGACAAAGTCTCCTGTTGGAGGAATACACCAAGAACGACATAGGGACAGGGATAACCGTATTCGATGCCATCGTAAATCTCCACCTTCGCCAACAGCTAATGCAATGCACCGTCGTTGCTCCTAGCCAAGGCTGTTCAGCCTCCCAACTAAATCGCCGAACTCGATGCAAATCCATTGAACTGTTGATCTTATTGACCGCTACGAGTTCAAAGACATTTTATCGCGTGTAGCAGAGGATTTTTTAATTTGTCA
The DNA here is from genome assembly GCA_002980515.1 of Fusarium burgessii. Classification (NCBI taxonomy): domain Eukaryota; kingdom Fungi; phylum Ascomycota; class Sordariomycetes; order Hypocreales; family Nectriaceae; genus Fusarium; species Fusarium burgessii. Next base: position 28,341 of record PVQA01001341.1, on the reverse strand, counting down.
GTGAAAGTTGCGAATCAAGTAAATAAAGACAGATACTTAAGCAAAAACAAAACGCGTCAAAGCTTAAGCCACTAATATACCTACCTACCTTATCCAAGCACCAAACGCCAACATGCATTCATCATTTTGCCTACACCCATGGTACTCTATCTCAGGGCCCAAAGTCTTAAAAGCTTGAATAAAAACAGAGTTGTCCCTGTTCGTAACCCCCCTGCAATGGTGTACTTGTCATGGGGCGCGTTGGTCTGCGTCTGGTCTGGGGGGTGGGACGGCAGAGCATCCTTACCCATGCCCATACGGCACGATGCTAGACCAAACCCTGTTGCTAATATCCCCCGTACTCTCGCCTGTATAATTAAAAAACGCCTCGAACTTCTCGGTTCGTATATTTACCCTTCACCTCCCTGTGGTAGTATCGGTCTCTTCTCCTCATCCTACTCCAGACTCTCCAGATCTTCCCACTCCATCCTCAACCATCACCCACTCACATAACTCCCATCATGAAGTTCCTCTGGTCTCTCGCTCTCTTCGCTGCTGCTGCTTCTGCTCAGTCTACGACTGACTCCGGCGCTGCTGCCCCTTCTGCCTCGAGCGAGTGTGAGGCTGAGTACATCGTCAAGAGATGTCTCGAGACCGAGAATGCCAAGGTTGAGGATTGCAAGGCTAACGACTGGGATTGCCTCTGTGCTTCGTATGAGGCCGTTGCTACGTAAGTGAAGCGTACTGTACCCCTGAATCTGAACCTATCGTCTAATGATCATTTACAGCTGCTTCAACAACTGCCCTGACGATCCTCGCGCCAGCTCCGCCCAGAGCCAAGTCCAGATCAACTGCCAGCAGGCTTCTCTGTACGGCACTGCTACCAAGGGCACCAAGACGAGCTCTTCCACAGCTACCGCTGCGGCCTCAGATGCCACCACCACTGATTCCGATGCCGCTGATGCGACCGGCTCTGCCACCGAGTCTGCTGCCAGCGCTGAGAACACAAACAATGCTGCTGACAAGGCACGCAACACTGCTGGTGTTCTTCTAGCCGTCGCTGGTGTCGTTGCTGCTATTCTGTAACTGCGTCCTGGGAATGGTTTATGAGAATCTTTTTAAGTTTAATGTAGTCTGAGCTTACGGTCGAAAAGCGTGTCATCGATGGAATATTTAAATAATCACCTAATTCATTAATAAATACTCGGCTAGGGAAATGACCTCAGCCAGGTGAGGATCATCTGAACTAAAACTCTTACTGTTTTGCTTGATTCATAGATCTGCACTACTTATATAGTGCGTTTGACCCTAATTAACTTTAATCAGAGCTAAAATCGCTTACTGTGATTGGGTAGCGTCACCAGCTATCGTCAGGTATAGCTCCATACCTCATACAGGAGCTCAGAGCGGCCAAGAGGTAGGAGACTACCATTTCTTGATTACGCAACTGATTTTTGGTTCTTAGTGGCATGGGGAAAGCATTGCCGTTTCATCTTTTCGTCTGATTTTAATTTACTTTCGCACTGTAAGCGTGTTCCGGCTTAATAGATTATGATACAAACAGGCGAAGCCTCTTCAAACCAACTCTTGATATAAATAACCGCAATCGTACAACATGTCTCTTCTTCTGGAGGTAATCGCTCAACATACTAACGAAACAAGAAAAAAAAAGGAGCAAAAACAACTGAGCTACCTGCGTTCCAATGATAAGTCCCTTTCCGTAGCGCCGATGTGAATATACGTGGTTCTCTAATTCAAACAAAACTGCATGTTTCCCATATTGTAATCAAACAAAGCGCCTCCAATAACCCCAGTTTTCGTTCGTGACAGACTGAAACCAAGCAGTTGTCATCTCTCAATCGTGACCTGTTTCCAGGTTGTGTTCGTAAAATATTGACTAAAAAGATATGGTTGAAAATCGGGTTCAAGAAGAAAGGCGAATCCAATTTTTATGGCTAGATAGCCTCAGTAGTGATGAATGGGGAAATGGGCACACAATGTGTCGAATGAATGGTCTAATAGTTCAGACTTTACGCGATCTTCGTTCCCTAGCATTGCTTTTGACAGGCGTCATCAGAGTAACATGCTTTGGGTCATCCTTACGAAGCCTGACAGCGCCTGAGGCGCCGCTGGATCCCCGGCGCAAGGAGCGCGAGTCCTGATCGTCATCCAAAGTGATCTCTTCCACGTCCGATACTGACTCGGTTTCAAGATGATCACTGGTGCCAGAAACAGAGGAGCCATCATCTGTATCATCGTACTCCCCATCATCACTGACAAGGGAAGGCGCATTGTTGCTAACCATGGTATTGGGGCTCATGTCAGCATCCTCCATATCCAAGTCTTCATCTGAAAGCACAGGATTCCCATTATGCGACCCGCAATTCGCAGGCGTTTTGAAGGCGACAGGGGGGGCACGACCTTTGTTACTGGTTGAATGGGCTGATGCGTCCATAACAGTTGGGGGATGGGCGGCCTTAGCAGGTACGCGCATAACGACAGGTTTTCGCGCAGCAGACGGATCTCCCACTTCGTTGTCCTCAAAGGACGTCTCAGTAGGATCTGACTCATCACAGGAAGTCACATCATCCAATGGAATCTTTGTTTTTGCATCTGCAACCAATTCACGCAAGTTGCCGTCGAACTTCCGACTTTGGAGTAGATGAGAGAGGTAGGGCGTATCTGGAGCCCCTTCGACTGAGCCAGCCCTTTGCGCTTCGCGACCATGGGCTTTGTCAGGAAGTGAGGGAATATGGGTGACTCCAGGCAGCTTGCCTTGGTGGTAAAGCCTGAGCGAATCGGCAATTCTTGATCTCAAAGCAACGTATGCCTGCTGTTCAGTCATATCAGGACGGGCAAAAGGATGTACAGAAGTGGAAGTTGGGTTTGATACAGTCGGTGCTGGCACCTTTTCCTCCCCTGCGACCCCTCCTTCTACTACTTCAATAGGATGACCGCTATGGACGGCTGCTTCCTCATGGCTTTTGAAGTCCCTCTTATGAGCGATGCGGCAGTGATTGATGAACCCTTGAGTACTTGAAAAGTTCTCACGGTTACAATCAAGACATACCAACTTGACTGTCTGTCCATCGGCACGCTTCAAGATACATGGGCCAGCCTTGTCTTTTGGTTGAGGATAACCATTGGACAAAGATTGTAGCTTCTGACTACCAGCTCCACGACCTGAGCGGACCTTGAGTGTACTTCCAGATTCGGTAAAGCTATTTCTTGTCGTCCGCCCTTCGGCAAACGAAGCTCTCGCGCGTGAGGCTTCTTGAGTAAACTGCCACTCGGGCTGTATGCCATCAAATGAAGGATCAGGAATAAGCCACTTGGCATAGTGTCTGGCATATGGCCCATCGACGACACCAAATGGAGGTGCCCACCTTGGTACAGCTTCCCCTGGACGTGATTGGATAGAAGGTCCCTTTCCTGCGCTGACATTCAGCATCTGTTCAGGAGTTGGGCAATTCACAGGGTAAGGGATGAGATGACAACGTCGCAGCTGCTCCAGCGCAACCTGGCATTTCGCGAGTTCCTGGTTAATGAGTCGGAGTTCATCATGCTTTAGCAAAATTTCAAGACCAAACTGATGCCGGATTTCGTCACGAGCATTATCCAGACTAGAGGTCGCAGGAATTTCTCGTCCTTCCGCATCGGATGCTGAAGAAGTATCGCCGATTACATCAACATCTACCTTGGCGCGCTTTATTGATTCATTTTTGTCAGGCGTCTCATCAGAGCCATAAGTGCTTGGCCGCCTCCGTTTGGGAGACTGCGCCTTTGGCGATCCTGTTGCCGTGGTTTTTGGCAACAGATGTGGTTGGAATGGCTTCAGCAAGTCTGTGATCGGTGGTGGTACCGGCAGCGTCTTGTCGCTTCCCCGTGATTCAGATGTCCAGAATCGAAACATGAGGATACCTCGACAAGAAGTCAAGGAAGAGACCAGAAAGTTACGACGGAACGGCCGTAGCAAGCTTTTGTATCAATGCGACAGGCAGCAGTTGCGGGTGGGTGCGAAAGGCTGGTGAGAATTAAGGGAACCGGTGCCAAAATTGCGGCAGAGGTGGCGGAGGCAAGGCTGACGTAACTGGATGGCAGGCTTGCGGGTCGGACAATCGGAGTCGGGCGCAAAGGGGTTGATGATGTGGCCCCTCACAACAGGCCAGAACCGGAGAGGATTTTGGGTCAGCCAGCGACAGCAGCGACAAGGGCTCAGAGTGACAATGCGTCAGAAGAAAGAGAAGAAAAAAAGTGATCGAGCGCTAGCGAAAGCCTCGACTTTGTGGTCTCTCTGAGTGACAGCCAACAAAGAAGTGTTTTCCTTGAGAGGGAGAGTGTGTTGTGAATGAGGAGAAAGGGAGGGAGACGAGATGAGATGAGAGAGAGCGTGTAAGAGGGAAGATTAGGTACAAAGGTTGTGGTAGTGAAGCAGCAAAGGGAATGGAAAGGGGAGGAAAACGGGGGTGCAGGCGCAAAGGAAGGTGCGAAGAGGAAAATCAATAACACATGGGAGGGAAGGCACGTTGAGGGGGAATGTGGAAGTACAAGTGCAAGTGGAATTGATGTTGCGGAAGTCTGACACCACGTCCAGGGAAATGGGGATAAAGTCAAACTGGAAGAAGGGGAGGTGGGTGGCACTTGCAATGTGTGTGATGGGATGGGAGGACCTCAGACTCAGTCCCTCACAGACCCGAGAGTGACGCTTGGGTCTCGTACTCTTGTTTTGGTGCTGGGTTTCCTCCCTGATTGATTGAGCGACCAGCCAGAGACTTGATTTGATTGAGCGACTAGTTGAATACCCACAAAAAGGCAGACCTGAGGCGAAGTCTGTTGGGAGCCGTCGAGTAAGGTACCTAGGCTATGACAAGCCTAGGAGTTAAGGCAGTCCAGTGCTGGCGGGCTGTTGGCGGGCGTGCTGGGGCGAAATTGGGCTTTTTGGGGGAGTGGGTCATCAGCCAAGCAAGGAGCAGGGGGATTATATGATTGTGGTGCTATTGTCAGAATTTCAGAACCATCCACTAATATAATGTTAGCTGGAGCACTCCGCAGCACTCAAACATCTATGAGAGCAGCGCATGTCTCTGGAGCAGGGCGACGACAAAGGCAAACGTAGTGTCTTGAATACAGATTTATCTAAACACTCCCAGCCCCTGCAAGAGGTGATATATGCAATGGTAGTATTTCCGACTAATGGCCTCTAAGCCCTTGATGAAACAGTTCATTTAGAGACACCCAGGTCAAGTGTTTGTTTACTGCTTCAAACCCCAGTCACTTGCTAGCTCGTCTTGCTCGTGAGCATTGATAACAAATGGGTGCCAAATTAATTCGAGGACTGGACAGGAAGAGATCCGCTGAACCCAGAATATCGGCGAGCTAGTCCGATCTAGTGCAGACAGCCATGCATCAGTGACAAGGCTTCAATATGAAGTTGAAGGTGTTTGTTAATATGCACTCTCCATAGTAGCTCTTGATTGTGAGTTGGCGAACGATGTAGAGTAAGAGCCAGTCGTTTCCTAGGAATGTCATTCAAGATTACTTTTCAGGTAAAGGATACACGGTATTTAACCAGAAAACCTTTGGCTATTATCCAATAAGTCGAAGAAACGCATCTTACAAACCTAAACCCATTCCGTCCAGGCCTTGGCAACTAAACTAACCTGATAATCGTCCATGTTGGGACTTACGTGAAGACAACTGTGCTTTATTAGATTTCAGAACAAATTTCCTAAAACTGCTTCTCTTGGACATTGGACTACCATCCTTTCTTACTCCCATCACATGATGATTGCTCCTGGCAATTATCTCTGTACTTGACTTCAAAACGAGCCTGGGACGTCAAACAATGCAATCACATGTGAGACTCATTTGGTTAGAACGAAACAGAATGGTGTATAGAACGTGGGTCTCTTGGTCTCTATCTCTATTAGTTGCTACAGCCACTTCCATGTAACTCGCTTACTTTCCACCTGGCTTGGAAGCCAAGCTGTAAATGTTAAGATCAGCCTAGTGCCTGTGATCCGTACCTTAACTTGAGCGCCTTTCTTTTAGAAACCTCACTCCGGTTGGTTATTTGTCGTATAAACCCTGGCCCAAGCTCCCTTATCTCCAGCTGAGAGCAGTGATAGGAACTGAGCCCAATCTAGCTGTATTCTAGACACTATTGCCCGGGGAGCGTTACCGGAAGACTCTTAGGACATACTACTATAAGTTAGAGGGTTGGAAGGGGGGGAGATTTTTTGTCGATAGGGTGATATTACTAAGTTTCTGCGGAACCACTCTCAGCCCCGCTGAGTCTCTTCCAAATCGTCATCCATGACATCTGCAAGAAGGGTCACTCGTAAAGGGCTCATCTCCGTTCGAAGGTAGTAGAAGACGCTCTCAAGTGTATGGATTACTGGAAGAAAACTCAGACAACTCTCCTCGAAAGCTGGCCAAGAGCTCAACTGAGCGTAGGGGCTGAACTAGGCTTATGCCTCAAGTCATCAACCAGTCAACCCACAAGACTTGAACCCATCACGACATTTGGAGTTGTGGCGCAATTACTGGCAGCCACATCTACCATGTCCCAATATCAGATCTTGGAAGCAAACACGTGATTCAGTGAGCTGCTTAGGTCTCCTTGTACATACTGCCACGTGCTTTGAGATCTTGCTTTATTAGTTCTTTGAATCATTGAGGAAACAAAACAACCATAATGAGTCAGCTTGCGGTGTATCTTTTGTTATTATTGAAGGGACTTGGAGCCTCTTACTTTTTGGCCAAGGGGCAAGTCTTGCAAAAGTCAAACTAGGTACGTGATCGATACTAGAACTCGTTGATAAAAGCACTACAGTAATTTTATGCAATCGGCCACACTGCTTTATCGAGGCTTCTGTAAACTACGTTTCCGTTTATGAGCTCAACTTCCCAATGATCAGTTGTTTAGCGACGTAAAGGTCTCTTATTCTGCTGTGGGAAAAGCTGAAGCTAAGATACCAGTTAAACATTCGCTATGAAACCCTAAGGTAGTTACCTACTTAGAAGACTACTTGCTGTTACTGTACGTCGTGGTATGTAGTCCTGTCTATTAGGTAAGATAGTAATCATTTGAAATTTGTTTGTTGCAATCACTGGTAATGGATCCAATGAATAAGGTAACGCTTCTACACCAAGTACCGACCTGCATATGCCCCGCAGCTCAAGTTCCGAGCCGCAACTTTTCTACCTGACACAGCAACGTCGTTCCTTCACTATTTTTACTCAGAAAAATGCCCACTACAGCATTCAACCATACCTCTAACAAGAGGAAACCAGGCACACATCTCTCCAAAGATGACCATTTACCAAAGCGGGCCCGAAGCAATAAACCCCAGACTCCAACACCTGCCCTAATCAATCCCCATGAACCTATCATCGCCGAGCTCAACTCCAAATATGACATCCTACCTGCATCAGTTATTTCGTCAACAAAGATCAAGAAGCGCACCACGCAGGTCGCAAATCATATAATAACCCAAGGCGACCGCCCTCGAGTAGCGCTGCTGTATGCGCGTACTGGCGATGTCTGCAAGCTTATTACAGTGGTGGAAAAATGCAAACAAATTCTGACAGAGGAAGGGAAAGCATATTATCAGTACAACCAACTATTCGATCAACCAGAGAAATCACAAAGCAAGGATATTGTGGAAGAGACAATCCTTGAAAAGGGCGCCCAAAAGGACGACGATTCCTCCAGCGATGATTTCGAAGTCATGCACAGCCGATTCGAAGACGCAGTGCTACCCAGACCCTCTTCACGATCAGTGAAGTCAATGAGGGTTTTTATTTCGACTGTCCCCATACAGGAACTGAAAATCAAGAGGGGAATTACGGTCCAGTCTCATACAACCAAGCAGGCTTGATACAGTCCCGATAATTCCATTCCAGCAACATTGTAGTATTGTTGTTTTTGCGGTTTTTTATGAACCACTCCAAGAATAGTTTGTCATTAAGAAAGCCGCATAGCACACCATTTAAGATACCCATCGCAAATAATATAACCCTCTGCTTTTACTTCTGCCGCTACAAACCTACAATACTGCGTATAAAGAAAAATTGCGATGTCCCGGCTCTAACACCAATGGCCCAATACGCCCCAAGATTCCATTCTCCGCTGATTCCGCTCGGCTGATTCCATACCCGTCTCCTCCCATATAAGCCGGCTTTACCTTCTGTTAACTGATTGATGCTGCCGCGGCCGTTCCTTGTGCTATTTAGAAGCCGTGGTTCTTGGACTTGTCGGTGATTCGAAGGACAAAGTTGACAATGACAGCCAGGAGAAGAATAATGGCCAGAACGGTAGGACCGAAACGGTCGTCGAAGCCAGCCTGACCCTTCATCCTTATAGACTTGGCTCGCCAATGGTACGTTACCAAGGCGTAAATCATGGTCAACATGGCGACGCCGGTGAAGAGGAACGCCGAAATAAAGGCGACTCTGTCACCGAAATTGAGCATGCCGATGGCAAGGGCGCCGAGGATGACGGTGAAGTTGAGCCATGATAGAAAAGTTCGTTCGTTTGCGAAGAAGACCTTGGGTTCAACGCGGGTTGGCAAAGCAATGCGCTTACCTAGAAGACATGTTAGATGACCGAAAGGCCAAATGAAAGATTCAATGCACACCAAGAGCGGACGTACCAGGAGTGGTCTGAAGAAGAGGCTGAGAAGACATGGTATAATTGCCCAAAGTTGGCGAGGTTTATTGTTGATAGCTCCAGTAGCGAGTGTTGTCTCTGTTAGCGAAGGAGAAGGAGCGCTGCCAAGTATAAAATGTTCGCTCTTGAGATAATATGAGATGACGATCAATTGATAATTCTAGTGCAAGCGATTGGCGAATGGCTTTACTTGGCAAAGAAATGTTTGTGATAAAGAAAGGTTGACGTCTGTTTATGTACGACAGTGACTGGACTGCCGAAACGAGGACGAGACGCACGCCCCACTTCTCGGTGTGTGTTCCTGTAAGCAGCAAGCTTGAAGAAGAGCACGTGGTTCATTGGTTGGATATAACAGCTACACGCGACCGCCCTGTCAATTGCAGAAAACTTTATATCAGAAGCAGGTACGGATACAGGTGCCGGATTTTCTTGACAATTCCCTCTGTGATAATATGGAGTCATATATTTGTACGGCGACGACCGACTTTTTTTTTTCTTTCTTTCTGTTTTTTCTTTCTCAATAGATCTTCCATAGGCCTCACTTGGAATGGCAGCTGGTTTCGAAGACAACAATGTTTTTGTTTTTCTTCAGCAATGCTTGAATACCGTTGAGACACATATGGATCAATGCATGGATTCTTATCCTATAAGAAGAAACGGTTATCATGGAAGTTTGTCATGAGCTATCATGGGCTATCATGACTCTACTTGCAAAAAAGATTGTACACTGAACTTGTCTGAATGATGTGTTCCTTGCAGAGCAGGAAGGAATACAAACCTTAGACATCCATGCCAAGTTACCTGTGATATTGAATTTTGGGATTATCATAATATTTGGATTTCCAGATCTCAAAAATATTATTCGCTATTGACGTCGACATCTCAACGAACCAGATGCATTCTTTTCGCTCTTTGAATGTGAAGCCAAGCGAATTCATATTTGATCACGTGCTTGGTTTGTTCCATAAGTAGATAGGTACCAAATTAGAAAGACATTCAAACACAGGTGAACCAAATGATAATAACAATAGTAGTAGTATGATCCTAGCTATATAAAGAAGGGAACTGGGTCTTATTGTATTGAGAATTGAAACTGCGTACCTATGTTGAGTGCGATGCATGACGGGAGAAATTAAAGTTGTTGTTGTTGTTGAAGATGTTAGCCATGGCTTGTGCATGGATGGATACATAACCGATAACGAGGCTTGTTTTGTTTACCGACCATTTCTACTTCCTCCGTCCAATCTAATCCACCACGCCATCCATCATACATCAACCGAGCTCTAAACTCTGTACTCTCGACCTGAATCCTACATCAACCTCTAAGATGGCCACTCCTGTATGTGCACCAACGCTGGAAGTATCTTTTGTCTGTGCAAAAGCTAATATTTATCCAGCCGATTCCCGCAAACCGCCTCAAGCAGATCGCTACTGATGTACGTCGCCTATCCGTCGCTGCTTACCGCCAATATTGAGACAGCCATTTCTTTCGACGCGCGTACTGATCACAACAATTACAGGCTTGCAACAGCGCCATAGGAAGCGCTGAATTCTACGACCATGCGAAGACCGAGCAATGGAACTCAACAATCATTGTAGGTGGAAGACCTGACTTGGCGACGGCATTGTAACTTAAATACTGACCGCGATTACAGAGCTCCGTCCTGAAAGCCGTCATCTCTGAGTCAACCCCTGAGGGCGCTTCTGCTCCCTCATTCAAGTTCGCATGTAACAGCACTATCGTGCAGCACCTCGTCCCTACGTCCGCCCTGAACAAACCCCGTGGTGGCACCGAGATCAAGGCTGAAGAGCCTCACATTTCTACCAGCTCCGAAGCGACTGCCACTGATGGCAAGCCTCATGTCGGTCGACGAGGAATGCACAGTGCCACCGGCGCCTACTGGGACGAAAAGAAGGACGGTATGTGGACCTTCAAGTACGACGGCGGTGAGGGCAAGGGCCTTGACGTTGTTGTCATGCTCATCTGGGTCGCCATTTGAGTCGTCAACCGAGCGACGGATGGTCAGGTGCTTTCATCTTGTTCTGGCCCCAAGTCTGCTCTCTCTGCGGACGTGGATGGCACCCTAATTCAGCTATGGCGTTGAAGGACTTGGGAAGCGTGTGTCATTAGGAATACGAAGGGTACGATGGGGCTTCCGGTTAAGCTATCTGCCGACGACTTTGGGATTCATGCAGAGCTTGGATGTAAAAATGAGCTGGAGTTGACAATATTCTACAATACCAGGGGACTGGGGTCAGCCAAGTTTCTTCTGTTCACGGAGCCGTGTCTTTGTCGACCTGAGGTTGAAGTAAGATAACTAAAAAGACAGCATTCCCACACATTTCTTGACGGATAATGTTGTTCTGTACTTTTTCTTTGACAAGCCTAGTAAGTCTCAGCTCGATCATGGTTGTCTCGGGCAGTACTGTCGAGGGATTCATGGTTGGCTGGAGTATGTCTTGGTGTCGTAACTAATCAACCTGGCCTTCTTTATCTTCCGCCGTCAACCAGCATGCCTCGACAGGCAAGCCCGATGAGTATAATAAGTCATGGGACTTTATCTGCTTGCAGTTCATAGCCGCGTCGTCCTCACCCTGTATCCTCTCGCCAGTAGTCTATTGACTAGAGAGAATTCTGCTTTCTATGCCTCAGCAAGCTTGTCATTGGCAACCTCTACCAAACATATTTGTACACCAGACCACCGGCTGGCAAATCAGTATAAGCTACGATCAGAGGACAGGTTATATCTTGAGTCTGACTTAGTCCGACTGTATGAATATTACCTCTTACCAGCCACTATTTGTACGCAAGCACGTAATCATGAAGACGTTAGATAAGCCAGCGCGATGGAGACATGCAGAGCATGATATATTATACTAAGATGCATTGCGATGACAGAATAGCGAAGGGTCTATCAAGTTTGGCAATGACAAAAACCATATCTAACAAATGAGGACAAACCATAGCGTATCAACTGAAAACTGAAGGAACGGTTTAAACCGGCTTCTTCACATGATACGATACTGAGGACAAGGTATTCAACCACAGTCTGAGAGTCAAGTTGAAGGGTCACCACGGTAAGGACCACAAATCCTTTATACCTGGGAAGCCCTGTTATAGTGTCGATGTGGCTTGCAGTTCGCCTGAGATGGGGAATTCAGTGCTGAGGATGTCTTTTTAGGATGTCTTTTTTCACAGGAGCGGCTTAGTGCAAGTTGAACGTGATTTCAAAAATGGGCGAGATTTGTCTTTTCAACGGCTACCAACATTGTAAGTTTTGTTGGGGGCCCTCGATCTTCGCAAAGGTAGTTCTCGAGATACGTAACCCTAAGAACCTTCGTTTCATGTACTACATGCTATAAAAGGCAGCTTATTATTTGCTTTGGTCTCGATAACTGCTTGTTTATTTGTTATGAAATACCAGAAAGCGTCGAACACTCTGGTAAGGATAGGCATCAGTCCCGTGCTAGTGAATCAGGAGATCTTACATGCATGTTGACTTTTTTTTTCTAGCATCAGATAACATTACCACTGAACGACAGCATGATTTCCGCCCGCTAACCTCAGATCATAACGTCCCTGGGTCGAAAGAGCAGATAATGGCTGCTCTTGGGCTTGGCTCGCTCGCGCCATCCCGGTTGATATCATGCCTCGATGCAACCCAACTCCGAGCGTCAACAGGTCATACCTGCATCTTAGGTATACACAAGCCGTAGTGGTAGTTACACCGTCACCGCGAAGCCCTGAGAGTAGAGGAGCTCCGATTTCGAACTTACTCAGGCGGTTCAATTTACGTGTGAACAGCTACTGATACCCTTCACCTCATTACGGCATGGCTCAGTTTCAGTATTAGGAACAAATCAAAGCTGCAGTCATGCAAATGCATAGCCAACTTGTCAATGCAGGTGTTCTTATACCTATGACAGTGTATCAATATCTGCAACCCCCCGGTGCCTATCTCCGTGGGGGCCTTGGGCCTTGATTCCCACTAAACAGTATTGAGGCCGGAACGTCTTGAGAGGGCCACGCACGACACACACAAAAGGGGGATAGAGATTGTTGAAGAATGTTGCACCAGCTGAAATGATTGTGAAGAGATTTTGACAGCCAAAAGAAACGTGAATCACATGAGCTCAGTATCTTGGCCACAGTTGGAAATCGGAGAACCCGGAACAGGATATTTTGGTTGAAGTCTCGAAATTGACACCTAAAGCCTCTATGAATAAATACCGATCTAATATTTAGACGCTAACACAAACATTGTTCTGTCAAGGCTTGAAGTTCGATTCTAGACTCCCAACTTCACCATTCTGTGGTTGGTGATTGATCTATCTATTCACTAGAACAAATAGAAGCATCGAGACTTGTGTCGAGACCTTGCACGACCCTGACTTAAGATCGGTGCCGGTCCGCTCCCAGCGGGGCTCTCCGGCTCCGTGCCTCTGAATTGAGGGGCAGAGACGGGGTCAGTCCCCATAATGACGTTGATACCGGGGTTGTTAGCGCTCCCATGAGCGCTGTTTGCTTGACTTCAACGAGGGCCGTACTGGATCAAAGACAGATGACACAGAGAATAGTTAGGGGAGAGCGAGTCGAGACATTTCTTGTTGCAATATTGCACAGCTAGTTCTGCAAGATTAGTTGTCAACCTTTCTTTCTGCCACCCTGTCTCGGGTTACCCCTCCAAGACAAGACAGACTTTTCGTGTTTCCGCGAAGCTTAGAACATCTGGAAAGGCGCCTGTCAGGCTCAATCTAGGCATGATTTCCCCCACATGACACACTGCACAACACGACATCACAATCGTCTGGGGAAGGCCTCTCGCGTCTTTCCGTCATACGATGGTAGACTGAATACTCCATATACCGGGCCGTTACGATGCCCAAATCTTGAGTTGTATGCAATTGAATTGGTGTTGCGTTTTTGATGGACCATATGATCAACAGACAGACCCACGCCCAGTCCCGTCCCTGAACATGGATGAAATGAATTTTACCGCGTTGCCACCAAAACTTGAATCAGGGTCCCGGTATCGCGGCCACTGGGCGGTTTTCGGCATCACCATGTCAGATGGTCAGTAAGAAAAAGCTAAAGAGGCTGAGAGTTTAGAAAAAAAATGAAATGGGAGGCACACAAACTTTGCCTGTGCCTCAGACAAACTAAACAGGCCAGTGTTGGCTTATCATGGCTTTTTTCGGAGCTCTATGTCCCCCTGGGGGCCAGTTAACCCCTGGCAGGACAAAGACGCAGCTCGAATTGGTTCATTATGGTCCCGGGACCCATCACACCACCCACCAAAACCATACAACGGCATCCACCGACCTTCGGACTCCGACCGGCTCTTGGAAGAACTGCCCGGCCTTGTCTATCCATCGTCAGTTGTTTTATAACCGGCCTGCATCGCCACTCCTCGAAACTTTGCCTTGCCTGGTTCTTTAAATACAGGACTTTAACCTATATACCCCTTCAACTGCTCATGAACGTGTTAGTGAGGCTCTCACTCCACCAATATTCATACAGCCGACACCGGTATAATATCGTCAACGCAACCTAGAAACGACTTCTTGGAGTGGATCAATTCCCCTCCCAGTTCACCGCGTTCTCACTATATTACATCACAGCAACTGTGAATACCTTCAAAAGGACTGTCACCACCAGCAACTCATTCCCCAGGGATTTTTCTTTCAGTCGCATTTTTACCCAACGGAATATATACAGCACCAACTTTGCCATTCAACCATGGTTCAATTATTAGCTGATCCCACATTCTCCCCCGGCGGGACCCCAACACACGAGGTCACTGATGGTCCTCTTATGAAGCGTCCTAGCTTTGGCAGAACTGACTCATCAACGTCAATGACCCGAGAGGAGCATGCCAAACGGATGCAGGAGCTCAACAAGAAGAGGGGATTGATGCGAGCACCCAGACGAGGTTGGTCAATGACCGACTACCAGGGCGATCATGTTGCCGGAGCGTACTCAGGTGCCTCTCACATTGAACGACAAGCTCCAATTCCCGAAAATGAGTCTCCTCCTCCATCTACACCTCACCAGCCCTCAACTCCTGAGGCACCAGCCGAGGAAAAAGCAGCTCATCGGCCTCATCGGCCAAAGTTGCCTCCTCCTCGTCGTTCATACTCTGTAATGGATTACGAGCCAATTCCCCAGACACAACCACAGCCTCCCAAGGATCACACACTACTGGATCTCCCTTCTGAGCTCCATTACGCCATCTTTGACCACCTTGATCCTATTGATAGCGTTTGCTTCGGTCTCACAAACTCCAACTTCTACGAAATCCACCGACGACTTCATGGCACAGTTCCTCTGTCCAGCCGCTACTCTGGCCCTAACGACATGGAGTGGGCTTGGCGAGGAGCTGGTCCCCTTGTCCATCGCCATGAGCGAAACCCTGAGAAGGAGGGTCCTATGGAGCAGATGCGTGTTAAGGGTCAGGTGTACTGCAGGAAGTGCGGTATTTCACGATGTGAGCTGCACCGTCACCTCAAAGACTGGATGGGCGATGGTTACGAGTATTGCTCTATCAAGGAAATTTTCGGCAAGCCCGCAGGAGAAGACGCAAAGCCATACTGCTACATGAAGTCACCCAAAAATCCACATCGATGTGGACGTCACGGAGGAAAGCAGGGTGCATGATAATGAAGCTGATAAACGACGGCAAATTAAGAGCAACGATAAGACACAACAACTCACCCCACGAAAGGCATGACGACATGAAAGCATATAATAAAGCAAAGGCCGGATTTACTGGATTTTCACGACATTTACAGGCGCGTTACTTTTTGGGGGAGACCTTTTGAATTTCAGGCTATATTCTCTTAGAGGAATGGGACATTTAGATAATTGATGCTGCGTTATAGTCAGATCATGAATCGTATATCCATATCAGGAGGGGGTAACCGAATAGGCAAGTGCGGAAAAAAAGCTTCCTCATATCATAATATGACGCAATGAGAACATTTCTGATATCATGAGTGTGCTTTATCGCTGCCCTAAGGTCGATAGAAAGGCAAGCTTTAGTCGAAGAACGCTGAAGCCCACTGTGGAGTGCAATGCGAGTTAGTCAATGGATATGGATCAACAGGTTTAATTACCCTGGCGGTCAACCTTGCACGTCATGGATCACAGTTCTCGGCATACTTCACCATTGAGCTACTGGATCTTACCATTGCATGATCAAATTAATATAATGGAATGGATCGACGATGTAAAGTCTGGCGATGGAGATATAACTGAAGCCACTGATAGTAATACAGTCCTTGGAACTACTGTATTTGACTTTCATGTCAGATTTGTAGTGTTTGCTACTGTCAAGAGCATACAGTGGAAGAAAACGTCAGGAACACTAAGATTCTCCAAGTTTAGTGCTTCCAACAACTTATTCAGGCCATTGTGTATAAGGAACTATTGATATAGATTTGTTCCACTTCCAAAACTCTTCATCTAACATCTAGGAACCTTAGTAGTTTTGCTCCTCTCTGGTCCGCTCTACTCTAATCAGACAGATCATGCAACAGTGCGCCAACCCAATATTTAAAAAAGAAAATGTTCATCTGTGTCCCAAGATATATCCCTCTATCATAGTGCAAATTACCCGATGCCTTGAACGCCAATCCCGAAAAGGGGTTACAAAACACCACTCATGACCTTGTTCCCCTTCGTTTGATAGTAGTAAGAAATGCGCGTCGCGTGCTACTGGTGCTTAGCTGGGATCTTTCCACTTGGGTGTACAATCACCCTTCGCGTCGATCCAGTCATTGATGCCTTGCACAAACCAGCCACTTGTCCACTTCTCTTCTGGCTTTTGCTCCCTACGAGGCTTGCCTCTCTTGAAACTCTTGGCAATACAGCACACATTATTGTGATAGCGCCATTGGAAACAGCGGCGGCCAGTGTGCCACTCCTTGTTGCCCTTCTTCTGGCTGTAACGAGTCCTGATCATCTCGTTACGTTCTTTGTCATCCTTAAGATTATAATAATCATCTTCCGATATGTCGAGATTATCGGCCTCACAGACCATAGAACAGTGCTCCTTAGACCGGTGGGCGTGTTGCTCTATGGCGTTTTTCTCGTTTTCCTTCTTTTGCCGGCCCTTCTGATGATCGGTGGCCTTGCCCTGAGCTTCAGGACCAAATCCAATGTAGCAGACATCATCGGACAAGTTATCCCATTCATCATGCTCCGCCTCCAGCTGAGGAGCCCAAAACTGATGATACATTTCCCTGATTTGGATAAATCCCTGTTGTTGAGTTAGTATCATTCCTTTGAAAGGCCAACAAGTCACCGCTAAACATACCTTTTTCTGCCGTGTCTTCTCAAAATGCCAAGCGTCGCTGACTTCCTCGGGGTTCATGTGATGCATGGTCAAGAGAGGCTCACACCAGTGATTGTTGCCAAAAGGTAGGGTTACAGGCTTTTCGCCATTGAACATAGGGTGTGCCTGTCGGACTTTCCCGCCAGTCTCCATAACAGCCAAGGACATGAGATAATCACCACAGCATTCATGAGTAGCCATCATATCGTACTTATGTGCCAAGTCCGGAATCTCAACCATCTTCTTCATGGTGTCCCCGTGAATAACATAGCCACTGCCGCCGTGGGCGAAGGGCTTTCCCTTGAGCATGGCAACACTGCCGACGTACGGGGTCGCTGTGCCATTAACCCTGTTACGTAGGTACCACACAAGATTCGACCAGAAGACGTAGGTATCTGCCTCAGCAAACACGTACCACTCCTTATTGGGTCGCATCTCCCAGGCCTTCTCTACCATGTGGAGGAACTTGTACTTATCAAGATTCCAACCTTCCTTCATACCTTCGGTGCAATACTGCTGAGGAATTGGGCATTCAGCTTGGGCTTTGTAAAGGTCGAATTCCTTGCGGCCTTTCCTAACATCGTCCTTGACATCCTTCAAGACGTCGTAGATTTGGTACTTGTCTATTTGTTGGTCCTGTCCGAATTGGTTAGCTGCAGTCCCTTGTGGAACGGTGGCTTGATATAATTCCATCGGTGGCGCAAAGGGTTCCCCTTGCGTCTACCCCCCTTTGTAGGAAAGATTGCCATATTTACTCACAAGATCAGAAAAGAGGAGATAATCGTCCAGACACTGTAGACTCGTCAAGAGATGAGCTGGGAGCTTGGTAAATGCTTCAGTGGCACCAGTTTTCATGATAAGCATGATACCATCCGTGTTGGGAAATCCATCACAAACCCCGGTCCAATTTGATAAAGGACCCGAAGGAACATCCAAATCTGCCGTTTGTGAAGGTGTAAACTCGCTTGCAACACTGGTTGTCGCGCTGTCTTGGTAGACTTGAGTCTTGGTTGCGGTATCGCCATTTTCACTCTTCTGGTCATTGTGATTTTGCGCCTGATCAGAACCTTTGATACCATCGGGTTGCTTGTTGTCTTGAGCCTTGTTTTCACCCTCTTGATGCTTGTTTTCACTTTCTTGGGGCTTAGTCTCGCCAGGCTGATCTTTGTGCTCCTCGCCCTGGGATTTTTCTTCACCACTCTGGGACTGCAGCTCGTCGTTCTGCGGCATTTGCTCCTTGCCGGCCTCCTCGGATTGGCTTCCAGTTTCCTGCGACTTGGGCTCACCACCATGTGGACTTTGCGGTTCGGTCTCGCTGCTCTCGGGTCTGGGTGTCTCTTTTGGCGTCTGGGTGTGGATATGGTCGTTACTTTGGGGTGTATCACCGTCGCCATGGTCAATCTCAAGAACCGCCCCATCGTCCTCTTCGTCCTCTTCTTCATCCGGTTTCTTGCCGGCCTCTGGGTGCTGAGCTCCGGCAGGCTTCTCAGCACTGTCAGAGGCTCCCTTATCCTTTTCGCCAGTGTATTGTGGAGAATCCGTATCGTATGAAATCTTTTCGGCAGATTCCTTATCGTTTAGAATTTGGTTGGTAGTCGTCTCGTTGAGGTTGGCGACAAAGCCTTCTTCGACATCGTATGCGGCGCCTTCATGGCTGAGATATTTAGTCAAATGTCCATAGACGCCTGGTGAATCGTCGCTGAGCCGATGGAGGGGTAGAACAAGCAGTAAAGTCAGGGCGACGAGTGTTACTGTAATCAGCCTCCAGCCCCTGGGTGTACTCCAGGCAGAGCTTAAGTGAAGAGCCATTGGCAAGGACTGGTTATACAAAGCAAGAATACATGCAAGATATGAGTGTGGAAATACAGAAAATAAGGGAGAGTGGCGCCGAGAGGCTATAAGACGTAGGCTATGAGAAAGAGAGAGAATGATGATAGACAGAGGGCTGAGGGCGGGACAGGGAAAAAGAATGTGACGACAACCCAAGAAATCCGTTTACACACGGAACGGGAATCACGCTGTTTTGTGCAGCTAAGTTGGGATGGTTCTTTTCAAGAACCTCGTCCAGCGACGTGTCGATAGATACGATCGTCTCCACATCAGCTTATCCTAACTTCTTGGCTTCCATCCCATACTATCTGGTCTCCTCTATCTGCTGCCCTTGACTGCATGCGAATTGCAAGTTATTGCTCAAAGGAAGCACAGCTCAGCCAGGGCCCTCCCTAGTCATTAGCTACTAGTCGCTAGTCGCTAGTCAGGTCAGGCCCAGGCTTGATGAGGCGTCCCGTAAGAGCCGGATTGGATTCATGGGAGCACAATCCACTAGACATGCCTCCACAGAAAGAAGTAAAAGCACATGCTGACAGGAGTGGATAATTCGCCTGTATACAGTACGATTCAGGGGTGCTACAGACCCTGCTGCCGCGACAGGTAAGGTAACAACAGTATTGGAATGGTCCATCTGGCGATCATCCTTTCCAGAACCAAGCGCCCGCATCATTCCAAACAGTCTGAGTTTAATAGGTTACCGCATTCCATTGCCGATCAAGCTTCAAAGCTGCGTGCCTAAGACGTTGTGCTTGGAATGCAGCTATGCAAAAGCTTCTGCAAGCAACCCAACGGTATGGCTTTGAATTCAAACTCTGCCTCAACCACGCGGCCAAACGGCATTTTCACAGATTGCTCATAGCGCTAGGCGTCGCCCCAATGCCAATAGTCAAAGCTGTGGCTGAAAGTCATAGTTTTTGCATATCCAGAAACGGACATTCCAATATCGACTATGATGACAAAGTTTGGCCCCTTTTTCATGAAGTGCATGTGGACCTAAAAGCAACCAGTGAACTGAGATGGGGAAAATGAATCCTGAATCCAGGCTTCGATAGTTTCTCTGGAATATTGTTTCGTTTACACTGATAGCCGTCGATAGTGTCTGTGTAGCGCCTCTCTCAGCGGTCTTTAGAACATGCAAACGTTGGTTGGGTGGGGGCCATTGTCTTTTTTTTTTTTCCCCTTTGTCGCCAGATTTTTACGCCCCTGGGGCTTGCAGTCGGACCCGTTGGGGTCTTGGCTTGCAAGGTACGTGGCCGCTGGGCTGGGGCTGGCAGTAATTATTGTCAAACTTCCCCGTCAGGGCCGTCACCTTTTGTTTGTAAGAGAATAGTGATCGTCATCAAAGCTTCTCATCAGCGGCTGCACAAGAACCCACGTTTCAAACATGTCTGAAACTCAAAGTCGACATCCGTTTGATTCCGTCACAAACCCTAGTATTGCCCAATCATTAGAGTTTCTAGACTCATCCCAATCCGTCAGGGCCAGCCACCAGGATCAGGTCTGGAGAACATATACTTTTGTCCCAGGAACTTTCCTGTTGAATGACCAATTCTCAATCAAACAATATGATCCGTCTTTGCGATCGGCTTACAGAAGCTGTCCTGAACCTTAAAATGTCGTGACTCGGCAGATATTAAGTTCAAGCAGCTTTGTCTAGACTCTCGAACCTCGCGTCAGCTTGACCCTAGAACCGTCCGTCAAGCAGTCAATGAACACGGCAGTTACATCTGAAATCACATCCGGTTCATCCTTCCTGTTGCTTACTCTAGCCGTCAAGGCGAAAGGGAACGACAGTAATTTGTTGAGCGTGCTGTCAGTCTTTGCTACTAACATTTTCACTTGAGCTTTGACGAAGTCTGGTCCTTGTCAGGTTTGAGCTATCTTGGGTAGTAGACACATATGATTGGTCATGCAGGCGGATGTTTGATACAAGATGCTTCAACGGGATCTATGTCTTACAGAAAGGGCATTGTCCGCATGGGACGATTACCGCAGGAACAAGGAACCTCAGCTGTCCAACACACTGAGAGACAAATTCGATGCAGTTATCCGCCAAGTTTGCCAGGCGTCATTCTCTAAAGAAGGTAAAGGGTTGCACAAAGCCTAAGAAGTACGATGATTATGCAGTGCAGTCGTCATTCGGGTCAGTAGAGCAATTGCCTAGGACCATCCCTCAGTGAATAATTTATGAGCAGACAAGTGATTGGCCTATAGGCCTACCTTTAGTGCATCATTTATATTGGCCGACTGGGCAACCTTAAGTCAGTCTGAATGTTCATTAAGGTAGGCAAGATTGCGTCCCAGTACCGTAGCGAAGTTTTAAGATACCTAGTAGCTCTTGCCTGTGGCCTTGATTGATAAGATGATAAGTGTCGAAAAGATAAGGCCAGGGCAGCAACGATCGACCACTGGGGGCAAGTAGCGCTAGAGATCTCAACCACGTGCATGGCATAACTGACATGAAAAAGGACCATGGGAAAGATGTCTTATCTTAGTGTGTGCTATAAGTCTCAACTTGCTGACCTCATATGCTCTTTTCTATTAACTTGTAACTCTTTCGAAGCTGTTTCGCCTAATCGTTGATACAGACATTAGCAACAAACACTTGCCTTTCAAGATTGTCTACGGCATAACACTCTCAACAACCGATAACGTTTGTCAAGGGACCTGTCATTAGACTCGATCTGCGTGACTTACCGATCGAGACATCATATCGCAAACGCGTGGAGGAAGCCAAGTAATTACGGTAAACGGGTTTGCTCAGCACGGCATTTAATCGCACCGCTTGCGCCATTCACTTCAAGTGGTCCCGAGCCGAGCGCTGGTTCGCTCATGGCTCTACTTCATAGAATCATAGACTTGATTCCTTCTTTGACAGGGTCCCGATGCCCCGCCCCCCCCACCGAGGAACAATCCGAACAGGAGAACCTGAAGCGAGCGGCTACTGCACTATGAACAGCCCATTCTATAGAACGACGTAAGAATCGATGATGGAACGCTCATCAAAAGCAAGGCCTCTTTGACTTTGGCGAACTCTAGAGGAACCGTTGCCCGTCTTTTTATCCTTGCGGGACTTCTCGATCTGAAGCATCTAAGGAGCTGTCATTAGAGATAGTTCGGTATCCGGATAGAGCCGGGCTCCTATGGCATCCACTCAATCCAGGGTCTATGTCTAGATCGGGATTCTTGAAGTCGCTCGCAATCGGGGACCACAACCAATTGGACAGAGACGAGCTCCCATCCTCCCCAGATCTCGCTTTCAGAAACGTAAGCTTTATCCATGACTCTGGCTGGAGATCGAGCAAATTCATAAATATGCAGCCCACCGTTGTGTTTTTTTTTTTTTTGTTTTTTTTTTTTTTTTCACNNTTTTGTTTTTTTTTTTTTTTTCACAACATTATTTACCAGCTTTCTTTGTCTGACACCGAGTGAGTTTTGCCCTTACAATAAATCTCTCAAGGGTCGGTATTGGACCTTGTTCATGAAAGACCTGTCTATCTAGTACATAAGTTATGATAAGGTTTTTGTGGGTTTTGAACTCGCGACAAGAAAACTCGGAATAAGACCAGAAATCTATCACAAATACTTACGAGACCACCGGCGATCGGTCATCGTCACGTTAAACAAGCGTCCTACCCTCCGAAGCAAATTCTTCCCTTTGAGTTCTGAGCGCCTCTTTTGCAGCCAACATTTCCAACCAATACTTAGCCTTCACCCGTTGACTCAATTCGAGGACCATAGAGATATGGCAAGCCCGTCGCAGCCTGGCCATGGTCCAGTTCAGACGAGTGCAGTTGTCGTGCTTGGTGCCTCTTCATGTCTTGCCATTCCTCCTCCCTCTCCTCCTACGCCATCTTCATCACCGCCCGGAGACGCTTTCTGTGAACCCATTGACCCATTGAGTTTGGATCGAGGACTGAGGGGAGAGTCTCCGATCAAGGATCAGCGTCTTCGAGAAGGTATTCATGTGCTCAATACAGAGGCGTTGGCCTTGAGAAATCTCTCGCGGCTCTATGAAACAGACCCTGTAGCCCGTGATGGCTTCAACTTGTCGGTCCAAGCTATAATCAAGCAGCAAGCTGTGAATGGCAAACTAGTTATCATCGGTGTTGGTAAATCAGGGCATATTGGTCAGAAACTTGTGGCTACTTTCAAGAGTCTTGCCATTCATGCCGTCTTTCTTCATCCCACCGAAGCTTTGCACGGTGATCTTGGTATCATAGGGTCTAACGATACCCTCATGTTTATCACGTATTCGGGCAAGACTCAGGAGTTACTCATCATGCTACCTCATATCGACAAGTCACTTCCAACTATACTTCTCACATCGCACACTTCGCCCGAGACTTGCGAATTCATGAATCACAGGCCTAACACCATCCTGCTTCCCGCTCCGATTCCGGAACCTGAAAAGATATCATTTGGCGTTTCCGCCCCTACTACGTCGACTACTGTGGCATTGGCCATTGGTGATGCAATAGCGATCACTGCTGCAAAGGAAATCAACGCAAGCATTGCTACTGTCTTTGCAAAGAACCACCCCGGCGGTGCTATCGGTGCTGCAGCTCGACAACCTCGGACCATTAAAGATATAGCAGTCAGCTGGTGCGATATACCGATAGCAGCACAGACAAGGAAAGAAATTATGGGTTTCGACTTGTTGCGTGCTGGCCTTGATTCAGTCACTGGTTGGGTTAGAGTGCAAGATCGGGTTGCCTCTCCAGGTACCATACGAAAAATCAGTAGACATGACCTCAACAAGATTTTAGCGGATATTCCAGACGCTCTAATGTCCAAGGCCATGATGCTTTCGCTATCCTCGGAGACTACCATCCGTCAGGCACGGGGTATCTTGAAGAACACGAAACTTTCGCAGGATGATGAAGATTTGCCATGCGGACGAGAAGCCGCAATAGCAGTGATGGAAAAGGGGGAAATCGTGGGCGTTTTGGAAGTTGGTAGCCTCTTGGATTTTGAGGAACAATGACCCTAGCTCCTCACTATTGGAGCTACACTTATGACTGGTAAGGCTAGATATTGACACATTATGGCAGCGCATTGGCGGTTATGATTAGGTATCATTACAGATGGCTGTGAGCAGCACATCTTCGGGGAATTGGCGTTTTTATAGAAGATATCACATTCACAGACAAGTCGTGGCTTCACGACATGCATTTATATATTTTGCCATTTGGCAGTATATCATTATTATACAAATCATGCTTTTCCTTTTCGAAGTCAAAGGCTTGCGGTTTGCTTGTGACCAAAGTCCTGTGGAATACTGGAGAACAGGCATAGCCAACATGCCTGAAACCACCATAGATGAAATTCTGCTTCGACATGCACTTTTACCCATCATATAACCTGGATGACTACTGTTTATATCCCCATCATTGCTTTGGTCTTGTGAAAGCTGGACAGTCTGACCTATTGAGATTAATATCCGGACAGGACAGGCTACCCTGGAGGACATTGGTCAGTATGGGGGCAAAGAGTCACTGGACACCCCTCCCTTTATGGCCATCCAAGCAAAAGTTCAATAGAACTATGCATGAAGTAACACACCGCATCGTGGGCCCTTCTGTCTATTCACGTGTTTGCTAAGTCAGTCCGACCCTTGCAAGATGTACAAGTGAAATGCGAAAGAACTCTCTCAGGCCACTAGTGAACGTACCGGTCATTGGAGATACCCAGTACCTTAGGTAGTTCTAGTATAAATCGTGTAAAACTCAAACACAAACCAACAAGCACAGACCCTTAGTTTGTCAAAAGTCAACAACGAATTTTGTGTGGTGAAATGCTAGAAAGACATTATTGTTGAGCTACAGGCAATTGCCACAAGAAACCCTTGAGTCATATAGGAAACTGGCCAGGGAAAACCTGAATCAGTTGGCCAAGTGAAAAAATTCAGCGAGGCAAGGATGTCCACAAGTCAGCAAAAATCTAGAACGTGACACTCACATGAAAACAACATTGAACAACGCAGTCGTAAATATAAGACGTAGCACAACATGCCGTCCTATCCGGCCTTGAGGGGTATTAGAATTGATCTTGTAAGTGCGGGCGTGACCTATTACTGTTTTTGGACTGTGAATTGCATTCTCGTAAACTCTACACTGCGGTGCAATGCATTTCATGCGCACGGCCGATCGCTAAGGTGGCAGAACGGGTTGATCCATGGATACATTGGATGAATATGGTCACAGATCCCTGGAGGCTCAATTCATCAATGAACCCCTAGGGACCTTTGTGAGTCTTCGTAAATCGACCAGCGACCTTAGTCAGTGGAGTGGCGAGCAGGCCTTTTCCTCCCCCCATCGAATCTGAACAAGGGCGTCTGCGATGCAACGAGATAGTTTATCGATAGTGGGCTTGGAGATACATAACGGGGTATCCAGCCCACAACGCGGTCCGACGGATATCCGCTTACGATAGCAAGAGCCTCTGAGACGAGGTTACAGTCAGTATTCGGACATATTAATGGAACTGGGGCAATGAAATGCATCTGGCCAGACCGAGATCCCAATTCGGCATATGTACAAAAGTTACGTAGAGGCTGTCAACCAATAGCATGTTGTAGATGTTTTTTTTTGACAACATGACACCCTATGCAGGAGGCTCGCTAGCTCGAAGCACCTGCAACGATTCGTGATCTTTTTCCTCTAGTCGGCTTTGATGCTCTATTTGGGCCGATTCCACCCCATTACACCGAAGTGATAGCAGTTCTTTGAGACGGATTCTTTACCGTCTGAAGCTAATTCATCGTTGGCCCAATATAGTAGAGCCTTTGGGCTGAGGTGGAACAGCCAAGTGGATTCAAGGGTATCTTAGCTTCCAGCCTCTGAGCCGCAAGTGCTGTAATAGGGTGGAAGAGTAACGTCTTTTACCGTCTCGACCGAATTAGTATACATTCATGGATTTTCACAGTACTATTGGCCGCTGAGAGGATAATCCATTTATAACTGTTTTGCTAATGGCAGTCGGGTATTTTGGGCGGTTAAAGTCAAAGGGCGATCCGTAGCGATCTCTGGAAACAAGCGTCCTTGTCTGCATCAGTGTAAGGCCGTAGCGTCATTCTCAGATGTTTATTTGCAATTCTTCTTAAAGAAAGCGGGATATTTGGAATAAGAAGATAACTTAGTTATGCTCTAAAACACTGGAGGTCAAGAACCAAAAAGACCAACTAAGCCCATTAACTTCGTGCCGACAATGAAATTGCGTTGGTTCCTGATGAGCATTTCTAATCGAATTGACTTTCAGCTTGTGGGCTTTTTTTTGGTACTTGGTGGAGAAGTTTTCTACAAGGGAGCGGGCGGCTTAAAAGAGCCAAGTCTTCCCAAGGAACAGCGTGAGGGGAATTCTGGAGCCATTATTTACTTACCCCCAGCAGCCAAAGGAAAATCCAGAAAATTTGGACAGGGATACTGTCATCCCCTTGTCTCACAGGCGTTCTAACATTCGGAGGGACCTGCCAAGCCTTATTTTCGACACAATCAGAGCCAGTAAAGCCAGCACATGGTCCAAGCTAGGTACCTTAGTCTGGAGTACGAAGGCGTTGCGCTAAAACTTTCTAAGCGAAGCACTATGACGGAACAAACTTCAACTCCAGAGCTGAAGAACAACAAAGAGGTAGTCCATAGAAGCAGGGTAGCAGTCAGGCCCGTCTCATTGTTAGCCAATGCCATCACGGAAATAATGTTGCATCCCCATATGAAATCATCCAAGCCCTAGACCTGCACGATGATGGTCAAGACTCAATTCGACCGAGTGTATGACGAGGGCATGCCACTGTCCAAGCCAAAAACGATCCATATTTTGACAGAGACAAGGATGCGTATATCCGTAACGCATGGGTTCTGTCTAGACTCCCTGTCTGGTGTTAAGGACAAGGAAAAGCTGGACCGAGCTAACTTTCCACGAGCCGCGGAAGCGAAACGAAGCCAAGATAAAGGACGATGCCCAAGAGAAAGCCACACAGTCTAAGGCTTGGAGAACAAACATGGGAATTACGTAGATGCTTCTTAACAGCATAGGCATCGAAATAAGCTTTGAGTCGAGGCTAACTGCTGGCTGCTACTGGGAGCTGGGATTTGAGCCGCTTCAAAGGCCTTTGCTCTTTTTAAGGTTCTCGCGTGACCAGCGATGATGATCTGGCTGCTGAGGTAATAATGCCCGGAGGATCGGAGATGTCTTGCATGCACTCTAACTCAATACCACACCACACCAGTAGCAGTGAAAGTGGCTTCACTCAGAGTCGTTGACGAATACTGCTGTCTCGGCTGCTCTGCACTGTGTTGGTCTTAACAGTATCCTGATTCCTGCAATTTACTTGCTGTTCTTTTACTACAAATGGTCAGCGCTTGTGCTATATCATGTAAAAGTCGGTAGGCACTTGGGTAATGCGGTATACTATATTCTTAGGTAAGGTACCGTCCAGGCCGCTGGTTTTGGTGGCTGAAAAAAAGGTGGCTGCGGGAGGGTGAGGCCAATACCCGCACGGCGCAGTACAGACAGCTGTGTCGATGATAAATGGCTGACTGGTTATCGGGCCTGACCTCACCCGAACGGTTACACAACATGTGGCGGCTGCTTGATAGACCGTATTCGTGGACCGATACGTCCGGCAATCTGGATGAGAAAAGAAGAGTATAAAGAGTTTCCCATTCATGTACGCAGTCATTCTTATGAACTAATCTGCTTGTATATTGGGACGGGCAAGAGAGGAATTTGATTTATCAGTTGTCATAGGTACTTGCCAAAGGCAAAGCTTAGGTCGGTATAGTAAGATGTAAGATACCAAGGTAATAAGGAGAAATCGAATTCCACTACGGAGGTAAAAGGAAACTCTACTTATCAAGGCAAACTTACCCGGATGCAGGCAATAATACCTGCCTTTCAACTGTTGAACTTGCTTGAAAGATAAGGCCACAGTGTATTGGCACATGTACCTGAGGTAGCCTTGACAAGAGATTCATTCGTCTGAACGCGTAGGTACCTACCTACCTGCCTTTGGCTTCAAGGACAACATGTTTATTGATATCTCGTTTGCTCAATCTTTGTAATCTGGACAGCCAATCCCATTCCTATTCACTCACAGGTGAATCAAGGGAAATGATTATGTACAAATGTGGCTCAATCAAGTACGTACTATATGCAAGTCTCGACTGCAGCATTTTCCAGGCTTCTTTTACCAAACTCAATTTTTGATATGCCGAACGACGAGAGCCGAGACTTCTGCACGCCGCCCAACTTCGCAGGCTACCTTAGCCGCTAGCATGAGCAAGAAACAAAGTTCTCCTCGGTAACGGCACTGTATAGAATGCATGGTAATTAATGGCAGAAACAGTCATGTTTTGCTATGGTTCGCTATCGTCTCTTTCTTATCTTTACTCCTCAGTGTTTCTTCTATGCATCTCATTTGGCCTGTTAAGCCGAGGTATGAGGAGCTCCCTGCAGATGATTGCCAAAGGGCGGGCCCAGATCATGGCAATAATATCTGGGTATCTGCATCCCGTCCTATCA
>PVQA01001321.1:0-22442 GCA_002980515.1 Fusarium burgessii | reverse complement strand
GACGTACGTGGGATGGCCGGGTAGGCTTCCCCGTCCGGGTGATACCATTTTTACGGCTTTAGCGAGTGCAGGAACCAGCTTGAATATCTTGGCACATCCTTGCATGAGGTAGTCTTTAGATAACAGCAATGGTAATTGGCTAGACTCTTGGGCAAGGAATCAACAAGACGGCGGCACCCCGGGATATGAAGTAAAGACACGTATATACAAGCGTGGATACTGAGTCATGATCAATCTCTCCTGACGCTCGATTCTCTTCATTTTCCAAATGCCGTGATAGCTGAACAGTTAGCAGTAACGGTCATCAACAGGGTCCAAACGGCGGCGCCAGATGTTTGCACCGAATGCGGGTTCCATATGGAGATCTTCCCCATGATGCCGAATGTGGACTGGCATGCACACCAGATGAGAGCCATGGAGGCGAATGGTACTTGCTCATGTTAGCGCAGTTTTCTCCCTCGTACCCTGGCCAGGGCGATAAGCTGCTAAACGCGCAGGTGCATCAACTGCAAGGCGAGATTGACCTGGGCGGTCCGGAGATGGCCTGGGAGAGGTCTCGACTTACAATGGAGCGATTTGCGTTACCTCCAAGCCCAGATAACACTATTAGACGAGAGCTGTTTATAACCCATTCAGACGGTCCGATACGGGTATGAGTATGTGGATTGCAGCGCTATACGCGAGTCGCACTTTTTACAACGTGCTGAGGTTGCAGGAAATACATCAAGATAAATGTGCCGGGGCTCTTGGGGGCAGCGTACGGCATCTTGGCTACGATGCGATCCGGCTTATTTGTGATTCAGATCAAGTAGAAGCGCGAGATTAGGTATTAAAAAAGAATCAAAGCCTCTTCATTGGATCTAGATAGTTTCTTGAATATGATTCTCATGTTGACGAGGGTTCGAAACACTACCAGCCGTAACAATGCTCCTCTGAAGTTGGTGAAGCTTCATGCTGACTCCTCATCGCCAATCACCCCGTCTCCATGTCGTGTCCATTTCGCGCCAAAAACACGTACAGCCGCGCTGACGGGGCACGCTTGCACTAAAGACCATGAAGTTCCAAACTGTTTTTTTAATGAACGAGTTCTCATAAATTGTTTTACCAGAGTGTTGCGCCAAGAAAAGGACAATTTGTTTCAGGTAATTCCGAATTGCCTAAGGAACCTGCATGTTGGTTAGCTGAAAACTTCGAGGTCACTCTTTAGTCTACCCTACACATCTCGCCGTTCTGGTGTATCAACCAGGAAAGTTCGTTTAGACGAAGCAAACCTTGACCGTTTATAAAACCAAGCTATAGAAAATATACGACGTTGATATCTGGGTCATCATAGAATGATGGGACAACTCGATGAACTGTTCCTTCTCAGACCATGGCGAGTAGCTATTAGCCGGTTTTCAGCCGGAAAATTGTATCACCCTTTTGGAGACCATCCACGAAACATTTTGGCTCTACCCGTTGGCCAAGCTTAGTTGGCTACCCACGGCACGAATGCCATCAATGCCATTCTTCAACTAGCTCTCCGACGCATGGCAGCTAGTCTCCTGAATATACCCTCTCGAGCGACATCGAAATGCGACGACGCTTCCTCCCTACCAAGCGACAAGCAATCCCATCGCCCAAGATGCTGTTCACACGCTAGCATCTCGACACAAACAACGAGCCCTGTCGCATCTCCAGCTCGGATCACGCTGGCTTCAACGCGTTCTGCACGTTGTGAAGGCCATGGTTCACCGCTCTGCTACATGGCCGATTTTAGCTGGAAGGCCAGTCACATCTCAAGACAATGCTTCTTCATCGCATTCACGTACACGGTCGCAGTCTTTCCTCGTTCTCGACTTCGCCATCGGCGAGCCACTCGATTATAAGCGCTAGAACTACGGGCGCACTCTAATAATGGCGGCTGGTGGTGAAGTTCAAGCATATTTCATGTTATCCATGTCATGAAATGGCCAAGACATCCGAAACAAACGCTGGCCAGTAATCCTCCACAATCCACCGTTTCAACCGTCGCAACCCCAAGATTAATGAGTAGATCTTCAGCTCCAAGTCCGTTCCGCCAAGCTGAACCCCCTTCAAGAGCACTGGCTTGTCGTTCTCGTCCAAGATACTCGCAACGAACTGCCAGTCGCGGCCCTGAGGGAGGAAATCGATTGGTCCAAACGATGCGCAACGTTTGTGTTGAAGGCTGCGCCACTGGGCTGATTGCCAGGTTCCCATCTGCAATGTTGCATTGTCGCGGCCTATATTGGGACGCTTGGTCTCGATGGAGAGCGCGATGGGTCGTTTACAAAGGTCCACTAGGTCGGTGTGATTGATCGATTGAGCTGGTCGTGTTTGGCAGATCTCTTCGATAGCTCGTTCCACAGCGCTTCCTCTTCCAGATTTGTAAATCATACAGAAATCTACCATTTTGGATGGCGCTTCTCGAGGTTTGTAGTCGCGGATGATCTGCGCGGCTTGAGAATACCGAAAGTCAACTGGCTCATGGCTCACAAATCCAGTACTTTTTCGGAAAGCTTGCTCATGGATCTTAGGGTGGAGTTCTCCGTTCCACGCAGCCTCACATTCCCGGTTAATCTCGCATTCAGCAGCGCGCGTCATCAATGATTGTACCCAGCCGATTAGCGGCAGGTCGGTCGCGATAGATTCTGTCTGCGCTCGGGTGGCTTCCGTTTCGTCGAATGCGGATAGTAGTATTCTGGAACTTGCGTTTTGAAGCTGTGTCATCACATTAGAGAAGGCAAGACCACAGACTAGAGTGAGGATTGGTAATGTTCCAGTGAACGTGCGTTATTCTTCAGCGAAGCTGGCAGAATACCATGACCCACTCCGATATCGTAGAGATCGTCTCGTAAAGTACGGAGGGACGGAGCGTAGGTGTCTAGTATGAAGCTGCCCATTCTGAATCCTGTCTGATTGATTTCAGCGTTGCGGCTTTGTCGCGAGGAAGATCGGCTTGACATGGAGTTTCGATACTTGAAGCTAGATGTGGAATAGCCAGAAGCACTCGATGCCGAAGATGGAATCCGTTCACTGGTGGAATAGGTTTGGAAGTAGCCGGGGCGTGGGGTGATTTCATCGTGTGCTTCGTCTGATTGCGCAAGCTCATCGGGATCCCGTCGGCGTCACTTCAATGAGGATGGATCGATGTTAGCCATGGTCCTTGGTAAATTCGAAAGCGGTAGTGATGGAAGCCTTTATCGATTGACGCTGCGCTTCTGTCGCTTGCGCTGCCGACCGTGGCCGTCGCCTTCATAGGATTCGGTCGAGGAGGTAAGAGGATCGTGCTCGAAGTTGTCGGGTATGGATAAAAGCCACTGTTCGATGTCCTGTTTTTCCGCGTCCGTTCTGTGCGCTCAACACAACAGAGCCATCAGGCGGTTGTTAGTGAGAAGATTGCCAGTTTTCTTCGCGTCAGTGCCGTAAGATGAAGATGGACGAAAAGGTGGACCAGATTGTTGGAAGTCACCCTGCCAACAAGCATGCTTGTACATTACGCTATGTTTATTGGTTCTTACACGATGCCCCGCCCTTGACCCAGCCACAATTAGAAGAAACTTACCGTACACGGGAGGACAAGATGGGTAACTGAGAAACGCGTTGGCAGTTGTTGGGGACCATAAAGCACCAGTAGAAGAACGATAGATGACTAATTCAATGAAACAGTAGCATCAGAAGCACCTTTTTTCTCTAGTTAATAGCCTAGATCTTAGGTACCTTTCATTTTCCAAGAGGCTCGTAGCTGTGGCGTTGATCAACAAGCAATTAATACTGGAGAGGCCCCACGTCACTGGTACCGAGGTCATTGGCCTTCTCAGTGACTTGACACTCAGCAACAGCATCGAGTGTCAGATGGGCAGCCGAGGCTACAGAGGTCGGTTGTACGGTACGTCAACGGTGAGGAGCCCGGATCGTTGAGATTCGAAGTAGCCGCGAATGATTGCCATTGTGATGACAGAAGTTCTCAGCAATGAAAACGTACCAGAAGAGGAGGCGCAGTGTAGGGTAGCCTTCTATTATCGCCGAGGTCATGGCCCATCGTGACGATAAATAGCCGGAACTATAGGGTATGAAGGAATTTGCGCCGTGCAGGTATCAATCGACGCAATTTGCTTTCCGCAAACAAGCTAGGGTCACGGAATATGCGATAAAGTACTCGAATGCATGCCACTGGCTCGTGCCGACCCGCATACGCATCTCAAACGCCAAAATTGCTTTAGTTAGTCCATGATCTACCATCGCTGTTCTGCTTCCTGATTGGGTCAGCGGAGATAAGAGGGAATAAAATCCCTCATCGGGAGCAAACATGTGAAGAAATGAGTGACTGAACTTATGTTATCACTCCCTGTTTGCCAAAGTGCCGGTCTATAAGAGCCGCAGGCCTGAAATGCCTGCCCAAACACGTTACGGTACGATATCTCCAGTAGAAAACACGTATCTTTGCAAAGCGAGTTTGTCGCCTTGGCGGAAACCTTTCGGGGAATCATTCGAGACAAGAGACAAATAGAAGTGTGCATTGGCGTCACCTCTGTTTGATGCTGTTTGAATCGTCTGACCTGGTTCAAGGGATGCTGAACGAGACAAGGAATGTGTCGTAGGTGGCCATGCTGGAAACGTGCAAAGCTTTTGTGTCGTTAGCAGACTTGCATCACCCTTTCACAGACGTTGTTACGGTAGTGTCTTGGTGGGTATTGGGCGCACGCACTGTCGTGTAGGGTAGTCGAGGCGTCGTGTGTGACGGCCATTGGCTAACATGACGTCACGGTCGATAATTAACCGGCACTGCGGGGTATGAGGGAATTACTGTTCGGTCACATTATCAATCAGATGCTCAAGCCTGTTTCTGCAAGCAATTGGATTAGGGCCGCGATATGCAGGGCCCCGATATGCAAGAAATCCCGCGCTGCTTTGAGATATCATACCCTAAGCCTGATGACACGTGCCGACCCGCCTATTTCCCTCCGCCCAGCGGTCCTCCAGGATTTCCCCTCCTTCATCTCACGATGGTACTCTTATTGAATAACCTGCCACAGCTGTTGGGTGTGACACAGATCTTACAACTCAGTGTTGTATGAACGTATACCCGCCTGATACTGCCACTATACTACGTCATTTGACTTTTTCTCTTCTTTTATTTTTAATTTTTTTTCCATCCGCGGATCCGGTCTCTAGGCTAGATGTACATATATGCCTTTGGATATGATTTCACAAACCTTCGAAGGCGATCCGATTCCTGGACTTCAGCGGGCGCTTACGGGAGAAGATCTTGAACAGGGTTGTGATATGTGCGACTCCCGGCCTTTCAGTTGCAACGCATATGTTAACATTGTTTATAGCTTTAACAACCTCTCCGACGAAAACAAAGACCAAGACCAAAACGACGAAAAGCACCGCGAGGCCCTACGCCTGTTATTGGAGAAATTCGAAGTTCAAGACATATTTGGGCTCGTTGATAAGCACAAACACTTCGATGTGCCTCATGGTTGCCATCTGGTTGGGACATTTGGAGCCCTTCCGGGATTACGCTTCTATTTCATCCACACCGTCGCAGACAAAACCTCCAATCCTAACGAACTCTGTGGCCATAAATTCACTTATATCCCAGGAATAGGACTACGACCCTATGAATTCCGCCCGGGTCCGCTGCTTGATAAAAGTGAAGTGGACCCAGAATTCTTTTCGCAATTCATCAATTACTTAAATGAGCACAAGATCACTTCAATTGGACTTGAGTATACCGTACCCGAAGTCTCTGATATTGTGATGCACGAGATTGTTTTTAAAAGGCAAAGACATATGATTCTTGTTGAGAGGACATGGTCTTTGAGTTTGCCGAATCAATTCCAGAGGGTACCGACGTGCTGGAGATGGCTGTCGAAACCAAGAACTATATCTGGCGAGGCGGTTTGGTGTGACAAAGATAAGACCACAGGTGGTCATATACCGCCAAATGACTTGCCAGCCGATATCCATCTTATATATGCTGCGGTGGGCGTTCCACAGGATTGAGCATGATAGTGCCTTGTAGTTCTTGAAGCTCCCTCGCTTTTTCTTGAGTTATATAGAACGTCAATGACAAATGCCCCTCGGGGTTAATAAATAGTGTTGCTCTGTGATCCAATAGACCATCAGGCCCCATCGTAGGACCCAAGCCTTTGTCACGCTCAACTTGATAGACAGGTGTATGTCTTGGAATTCGGCGGATTGAATCTCAAGTTCAGTCAGCGGATATAAGGTAACTTTTTGGGGTTGGAACATACCTTGAACAACATCCTTCATTAACTTCTCAAATGTGTTGCGCATCGTCTTGGGTGGATAGAATGACAAACACGAATACCCATTACCCTTTGTTAACAATGCGGCATGATATGTCTCTTGTGAATTGTCCCTCAAAGAAATCAGTCCTTCTTTAGCATCAATTAATTTCAAATAATCTTCTCCATTCTTGATTGTATACACATCCGGCTCCGGAACAGCTATTACGACATCTCGATCCGCATCTCAGTTAGCACATATTAATGAACTGCGAAGGTTACAACGTACCATGGGCAACACTGGGAGAGAGATGTCCGACATCTGGAGTTTCAATCAGTCAGCTAATCTTGCGACCAACTATCAACCGGACTATACCTGAATGATGCTCTTGAGGATATCCCACTGTATTTTCAACGGTTGTCACTTCGGCTCGGGCCGCGGTGCCTGTTCTCGCCCTCTTCTGCAAAGGCTCGGATGTTCGGTCAATGACTCCCTCATCCCTACTGCGCTTGCTTGTTGGACTATTGTCGTTTGGTGGACTGTTGTCGTTTGTTAAGGCGTCTTTTCCTGCGTGCTTATTTACAGTGGCACCATGAGGATTTTCGGAAACACATTGCCGGAACTCCTTTACTTCTTTTTTATCGTGAGACTTAAAGCCTTACTTCAATAGAGTCAAAAAACATACCTGGGTGCCATTTAGCAATAGGTTTTTGAAATCTCGGTATTTTCTTGAGAAACTCGAGCTTGTGAAAGAGGTCATAGAGTTTGTCATCTTTGATGAGTTGCTCAGCAAACTTGCATATGTCCTCAAAATCATCATACGGCAAACGCTTGATTTCCTCAACAGTGAAGCTTATGCCAATGAATATAATAGCATAAAAGCCGATTTTCTCTTTTAACAGGTGCCTTTTCCTATTATTTTCGGCATGACTTTTCGCACTGTCCTTTTTGGTTTGCGTTCCTTCAAATATGAAATCGAAAAAATGCCCGAGCCTCTTTGCATGACTGCATCCAGGTATTGGTGACCTTAATTCATAAATTGTTAGAAGTAAGCGGACAGCTGGCGATGCTCTTTTTGCTAATGCCACCAAATGCTTAGCGAATTTATTTAACTCCGCTTTGTCGCCGTTAAAACCATCAAAAGCTTTTTGAAAAGGGGTTAAAATATCTTTCAGATTCAGATTTGTTGTAGTAGAATCCATCTTTTGTTGAAAGGTGGAGTAACAAGAGAAAAAAAGACCTGTTGGAGGAGATGAGTGCGAAAAGACTTGATGGGGGAGATGAGGGCGAAAAGACCTGACGGGGGAGATGAGGAGTGATAAGGCTCTCACTTGTGGAGATCAGCGGTATATCCCTGTTACCCGCTTCCGCGAACCTGGTACTAGCGCCCCCCACAATGAACTTCAAGAACGTAAAGTTCATGGACTTGTTGTCCAGAAACTCCAGATATCTTCTATAGGTGGTAAACTTGTAGTAGCAACCAGGACAAGCAAATTAGAAAAATTCCAGTAGTGTATTGTATGTAATACAATAGACTCATTGGAAGCAAAGGACGGATGCAGTAGCATGCGCAACCTGCTGGATGTTCTCTCTAGACCCCTGCGAATACAAGGTACGCAATGCAGGTTTGAGAATGGGAAGTAGTAGCAGGGTACGAGAGAACGGAATGCAGCCATGGCTGGCTGGGATGGGAACATGTTGGTGATTCTGCAGCCTCATGTACGCGAACAGTCAGGGGCTGCGCAATGGGGGTGAGGATAGCATCTCCATGTCTGGGTTGTTGAAGCCTCACCGGTCAACAGGCTGGGAGACTGCTGGGATAGCTACCAAGAAGGCGGACAGGAAGTCCAGGGTCATTTGTCAGTTCCCACGACAGTCTTCAAGTCAGTCTTCACGACAGTCCTCACGACAGTCTTCAAGTCAGTCTTC
Source organism: Fusarium burgessii (assembly GCA_002980515.1). NCBI lineage: Eukaryota > Fungi > Ascomycota > Sordariomycetes > Hypocreales > Nectriaceae > Fusarium > Fusarium burgessii. The sequence continues at coordinate 14,255 of PVQA01001321.1, read as the reverse complement.
AAGTCAGTCCTCGCGACAGTTCTCGCGACAGTCCTCACGACAGTCCTCACGACAGTCCTCACGACAGTCTTCAAGTCAGTCCTCACGACAGTCCTCGCGACAGTCCTCGCGACATTGCCCACAAACTTCCCAGCATTTTCTCTTCTCCAATAACAACTCACGATCTACAAATGCTTTTATTGGCCAGATTCAGATATGCCGGACAGAGTGTGCTATTATTGCCTTACTAAAATAACAAGTCAATTCCCCAGGCATCTGAGGAAACACGATGATGTGGATCTGGAGACACATGGCTTACTTGGAGAATTCCTCAAGTCTGCTGATGAGTCTGGCGATACGTCTCCTAGATACCCTGAGCCGCAATTAGCCAAGTTGGTCAAGAGTTTAATTCATAAAACAGGTGGTCTCTCACCTCTGAAAGACGATTCCCAAGAGTGCTATTTTCTCCGTGCAGAGATTTGTCGGGTTGAGGGTGTCACTGATGAGGACATTCTGAATGATTGTCTTCACAACTTTGACAAAACCAAGTCTACAGTTTACTCTAGTGAACAGCCGCGCAGTCCACAAAAGATCGGTAACTTGGTACCCGTCCTGGCTCAGCTCAACAAGCCCAATCCGGCCTGTGTCAAATATGCAACAAATTTGGGCCCTGGGGACGGAGTAAGGAGGCCTCAGATGCTTGGAGGCGACCCGGATGACACGGAGATGAAAACCTACACAAACATCACGCCAGAAGGCACATTTATTGATTTACATGTCGGTATGTTAATATGCAACACTACCCCTTCACACAAATGACTAAGCGGACAATAGATCAAGGTTATGAGGGAATAACATTGGTTGGGCTGGGTTGTGTCAAACTCTGGATGATGTTTCCTCCAACTGAACCCAATCTGACCATTTGGGACGAATGTCGAGAATCCAAGGGGATTTTAGCAAGCTCCTGGGATCGCCTGGAGGGAGGCAAGGTTGCTATCCAGACTGGAGACAAAGCAATCATCCTCAAACCAGGCCTTCTGCACTCTACATTTACCCTAAGAGGCGGGTTGGTTTTCGGGATAACATATATAACCGAGAGTTGCCTCACAGTCACGCCCAAACTCTTAAGGATAGAGAACGCCCATTTCCCAAATGTTGGGGACGACGACTGGTCTCCCTTCCTCGAGAGTGTTCTCATCTGTATGAGTCTAGAGAGTGGCAGACGGGACGAGGCATTGCGAGTTCTATGCAAAATGCCAAAGACACAAGCCATGAAGAAAAACGTTCTGCTCGATCAGATTAAGAATGAGATAACATCTGCTGATTGCCTTCACTGCGGCAAGCGATGGAGGAGCCACTGGAGATGAACATCAATTTGGAGAATGTAGAAGTCTGGTAGCTGTTGCTTGAATTAGGGGGACTTCGGCATCACATCGAAAAGTGAAAGGCAGGATCAGGATGGGAGATATTTGTGCTGTAAGACGCTTATGTTCCAGGTCTTCTGATCACAAGGTATGAGGGAACAGGCTCCTACTCTACTGCATGCCTGCCATCAAATTAGAAAACGTCTGTATCTATTTCAGAAGACACTCAATTTGAGGAGACAGACTGGCGGCTCAACAATCAAGAGGTTGGTGTCTAAGTTCTTGCCTGGCTGGCCTTTGCAAAGACATGATCGTAGATATTAAGGTATACCGTAGCGCACCATACAGTTAAGATTACTATACTGTCCTTTAGCTCCCCAAAGCTGCATTGTTTTCCGTGATGGACATGTGCTAAAGGGGAAAATAAGACTCCAGACGCGAGACTCCAACCTCGATAACTTGCATCGACGATAATAATATTAAGGAAAATTACTAATTTTATGTATTGCAGATTACAGGGTTGAGAAGGTTTTTCTCTATATCTTCTCTATTCTTGTAGTATAATTAATAGATTAGGTCAGAAATTTCGGCTTGTTGTAGTTTATATTAGGTTGTAGTCGAGTCCGGTGTTTCATTTCCTCCCAGCAAGTGCTATTGACAAATGTCACCTAGCGAAATCTGTTAGGGACAAGTAGTGTTACCAATTGAAGACTAGATGTTGTTGGTTGACGAGCAGATTATCGAGGTTACAATGAGACCTCAAGGCAAAATCCGCATCTCCGTAAGCACCGCCAGGCGGTTTGCTCAGACGATGCTGTTGGATCATCCCAAACCGTTCTCATCCCAGCACGACATGGTACTGTCGGTAGCATAGACTACCTTAATAGACGTACTTGCTTTCATGACTTCATACACAGGATAATAGGTATGACCCCCAAGATGTAGCTTCTTCCGATCCCATTCACTCTATGCGGTGGTAGTAGGGAACATACCATTGCTGCAATGTGTGTCGAAGGGCACACATCGCCAAAGATGCTACCTATGAGATTACTCATGTCTTGATCTCGCCATGATAACGTCTACACAAACGTCTGCGACGTTGCTCAATCGAAATCGGCTAGTGCGTTTTGTCTGTACCCCGCCGCCCGCCTGCAGGCCCGGCCTGGGTTGTTATCGTGATGAACACGTGCTAATGATAAATGTCAGCTAGCGAAATATGTCAGGGACAAGGGGGAATGATCGGTCATTGCTGTTGATAGATGGCACTGTATACAGGGCGACCTGGACCCAACACCATGCCGCTAACAGCCCCGTGCGCCAACCTTGTTCAGCATCCTGGTTCCGTATTGTAAAAGACCATCCGCACAAACAGGGTGTGACGAGACGCTATCAAAGACCCCTGTCGCGCGGGTCCAAGCTTAGAGCTGAAATGGCATTCGAGGCACGAACGGCACATCCCACGCTTTGTGGGTTCTGAGACGCCACCTTGCCTTATGGGGCTGAAGTGCGCGAGGTTGGATTCGGACAAGCAACCAACAGCACGCGGCCATGCTACCTTCCATGGATGCAGAAAGGAAAATCAACATCATCCCCTTGATAGCAGAATGTACGTAATTTCTGCAAACGAGGGGTCAATCCCGTCCCTCCGGTGTTCCGGGTTTGATGCAGAGCAGGGACATTGACTTAAAATGCTGTGCAACCCGACAAGGCAGCGCGATGGTTCGCCATGACACAGCCCCTCTCCAAATTCCACAAGTTCTCAGCCTGATTTTGAAATGTCCAACACTAATCTTCGATTTGGTACTGTCCAACACACCCCTTCTCTTCATCCTCCAAGCTCTTCTCAGCATTGCCCTCCTTGACCTGTCTAACCTTTGTCATCAGCTCAGCCGACAGCCTCTTACGCCGCGCCTGCGAAACCGCATCCCGATCCCTCTCGTCGTCATCATGGACCAGAGCCCTATCCTCCTGTTCAAGATGATCACAAACAGCAACAGCAGCGCCCGCAGCAACCACCTCCGCCTCCGTCGCCGGCGCATCCAGGGCCTCACCCATACCTGCCGTACGACCCAAGAGATCAACCCATAGAACGGGATCCTGCCGAGGATGAACCCCGGCCCAACTCGAAGGGCCATGCGCCCGAAGGAATGTCGTCAACACGACATCTCCCGCCGGCCTCGCTGCCACCACCACCTCCACCTCCTGGCGCATACCCAGATAATCCACCGCGACATATGAATTATAAAGGCGCGCCTTTTATGCCCCCAACACCGGGTGGCTATCCTGCGCCCAGATTCCCGCCGCCTACTCCAGTACCTCATCAGACGCCCTACGAGCAACATGGAGGTTATCCTTTAAACACTCGCGAACTCTTCTATGGTGGGTATTCGTCGCCCGTCCTGGCTAAAAAGAAGAACACGCGAGCTTCTCAGGTATGAGCGTCTTGAGAATTGGAAGAGCGCAAGTTCTAACTGGAGGCAGGCATGCGACAGCTGTCGGTATCTGAAGGCCAAGTGCGATGAGATGAAACCATGCAGAACTTGCAAGGAAAAGCGTGTTGAATGCAAATACCGCGACCCGGTGCCCAAGGCGTAGGCTTCGTGAAAATTCTCATTGACTTTGAAGCAAAAACTAAGGATGCTTAATAGGACGGATAAGGCTCAAGCCGACATTTTAGAAGGCCTCGGTTCGGTTCAGACTTCGCTTAACTCGATCATGTCGCGTCTGGGGCCATCTGATCAAAAGTTAGCTAACGTAGAATCACTCTTGCTTGAGCTTATTGCGACATTAACTCGAACGACAGAACCATCAGCGGACGACGAGTACAAGTGCGAGCCAGCATCGCCTTACGTTGCCAACAGCGCTTCTGTGGACCGGTACTATAATGATACCGATCGCGATCATCCATCATCGGAACCCATGCCACTGCGTATGATGGCTGAGGATGAGATGGAAGTTGAACCTGGCCCACCCGTGCCACCTGGAGAGCCCGCTATTCCAATCAACCATACCACTTTGGCAGGCCTGCTGTTGGAATGGCCTTCGATTCGTGAGCTTACCAAACATCATGTCGAGCGTGAAGGTGTCCGACACATCAGCGAATATCCCATAAGCCAAGAACAGAACAGAGGTGTTCTGATTGTTTATGGCCGAGGAGAAGATTCTCGCCCATCGCGACAAGTTCGAGAACCGATCGACCATGGTAACTTGGACGTGGCGGACGATTTATCCGATATGGCATCTCATTCACCAGGGGCATGTTGGGACCAGCTTGGTGGACTGAGCCCTCTAGTTCTAGCGGAACACAAGGGAGGCGTTTTGGTAGATGGCAATCCCGATTTCTCTGAGCCGAAAGTGTGGGCATATGTGGAAAGTTTTAAGGAGAACATTCTCAACATGCACCCTATTATTCAACCTAAGCTTTTGGACTATTGGGTCAGACACTTTCTGGATAACCTCCCAGCATCACAGCCACGTTCAGCAAAACCACAAATATCAAAGCCCACCTTTGCCGTTGGAGGAGGCTCGCAGACGGAAGGAGTTGTAGGCTCAAAGAGAAAACGATCACCGGGGCCGGATGGCTCCGAGCCACCACCACCCGCGCCATCTCGCACTGGTCGACCAGATCGGTCCATCCACACCGCTCTAGTTCTCACGGTTCTGGCTCTGGGTAAAGTTTGTCTTCACCGCGATAACGTGCCCGATGCCGTACATCCTACAGAGCCTCTGCCTCCTAGAAGCCCAGCCATTCGCAATGGAGCCATCCCGCCATCACCCAACCAAGGTTTCCCCCAAGCCTACTCATCCCACTACTACTCGTCAGGCCTGCCATCGCCTAAGGAGCAGGACAGAAAAATGCACAGACGCCGATCCTCAATCCATGGTGCGGGTGCTTTCCGCTCGGATTCCAGCCCCAAGAAAAACTGCGAAGTGATTCCTGGCTTAGAATACTTTGCCTACGCCACAGATATCCTTGGTAACCACACTGGGGCGTACAACAACATGAAGAATGTGTACGCTAATATCTTTGCTGGGCTATATCATGGCCAGCTGGGTAGACCAATGGAGAGTTTTGCTTTCATTCACACGGCCAGCCACAAGCTGCAGGTCATTATGCGACCGTAAGTATTAAGACCTTCAATAAAACACAGGCGATGAGTGACTAACAAGATGCCAGGAGCTTGGACAAAATGAGACGAATCAAGCGCAATGGCGAGTTGATTCAGGAAACTAAGTACAACCAACTTGCTCTCTCATTCTGGACGTGCCTGCAGTTAGAAAGTGATCTCATTGCAGAGATGCAACTCCCTCCATCAGGACTGCTCTCGCACGAAGATGATATGCCGCACCCTAACATGAGTCTCTTGGAAGGTTTCGACCAGCGTATCCTGGACAGCTACCCAGGCCAGCTATATCTACGAACACATCTCAACAGCATCCACCGAATGTTCTACGCCCCTGAGGATCCGGCTAATCCAGGCAAAGACAAGTTCCGAAATGTTGGCGTTGTTTCTGATGCTGTCTCGGGCATGGATTGGGTCGCTCCCAGTTTCGCATTCAGAGAGGATGATCCACCCGCAGATGATATTCTGGCGGCAAGATTGCGAGCAAAGTACTGGGGAGCCCAGGTGATTACTTATCGCCCATTCATCCGACAAATTCTGCAGTTCTCGCACTGCATCAAGAACCATGCATCGAGTCCCAATTTTCCCAGCGTCAGCTCCGAGTTTCGACGGGATGTTACGGCACCTGTCATTCACCCCAAAGCTAGAACGCACAGTGATATCGATCCTAGAGTTGTCGAGTTGGCTAAGAAGGGCATCAAGGCGCTCATTGAAAGTACCCGTGCCTTCCATGGTCTAGGAGACAAGAGGCCGATTATCACCAATGTTTTCGGCACAGCTCACGCGTAAGTCCTTTTCCTCACCAACTGCCTCCACCTCAACTGACCACGTTGTAGGCAATGGGGCAACCTGCTAATCTTATCAGCTGCATTCCGTGACCCAATTCTTCACACTTATGTGGATGAGGAACTCCTCCGAACACTGTTCCACAGGACGATCCAGTTTTTGCGACAGTCGGCAACAGCGACGAGCGCACTTCGAACGGACATGCATATCCTTGAAGGTCTGCAGAGAGATCTTTTCAGCTATAACCCATGGACCAAGTCGAACTTCTCGAGCGGCACAAGCGAGCCTGGCCACCATACTCCAAGGCCTGTTTCCATAGCTGCGCCGCCTCAGATGCCTCATTCAACGGGCGATCAAGGATATCCACAATCCATGCCTCACTATTCACATATGAACCCATTGCTCCAGAAGTGATAGGGTCGAAGATATTTCCCGCCGGGACTTGGAGATCAGTCCTGATGACTCTCATTATCATCTTATCATAATCATCATCATGACATGGCGTTTTGGAAATGATTCATTAGACTACGAAGGAGTGCCATTGCTCAGAATGAAGGGTGTCTTCTATTCCCACCGAATTTGGAACGGATCAAGGGGTAATCGCATGGCACTTGCTATTTTATTCCCCTTCTAATCAAGGTAATTTCGCGCTACTGTACTTAGAATGAATGCTGAATCTTTGCGCTATATACATATATTAATGTGCGCCTCCTGAAAACGAACAAGACGTCCATCTGATTGCATTGACCCTCATACCGTGTCCGTCAGGTCAGCCCCTAACCGCCGGGACATGACCAAATAGCACAGCAAAACACACTGAAGGCACACCCAGTTCGCGCGTGAAAGCTATACACTGACTTGGCTGAGAAGCTTGCGACAAACCCTCAAGCAGACTGCGTGCAAGGTCGGCATAGATGCAGCTTACAATATGTGCATTCCCAAATCATCCAATGAGTGCCAGAGCGACAGTGTTGACAAATCCACTGGACCAGAGTGTTGTCTGATTTGATCATCCGAAACTGATGGGCACAAGCGTTGGCCATGTTGTCGGCAGAAGCAACGGCTTGTGTGTCTTATAAGGGAGGTTTGTAATGCTAAGAAGATGATATTTGGCAATGTGGAAACCGCCTCAAGATCAAATGCGACAGAATATCTTTGTGTTGCTGGAAGAGATTAGCCTCCAGAACAGAACATAACTCAGCATTCTCACATAAGATGATGCAGGAGGCAGTGAGATAGTGGCGAAATGCTAAGTGTTCTTAGCACTTCCCTACTATTGTCATAAAAGATATAAGGGAGTCGCTTATACTCCAAAAATGAAGCCAAGAATCGTGAGGATCTTGCACCGATGGATTGTATGAGATGAAGACTGAAGTCCACAACGTATCATGCAAGTTTCTGCGAAGAAGTGATCAAGTATAAGGGGGATACAAGAAATTTTATACGAATCGAAAAGACAAGAGGTTTCGAACAAGCATCAGGGTTTAACATTGTTGTCCCAGGCAGAGTCGTAATATAGAGTCTGGTGATATGTCATTGGTGAAAGCCGTTGCATGGAAACTGGGATTTATGAACAAGGGTCGAGCAAAAGGCGGTAATGCCGAAAAAGGGGCGCCAATTCCGAATCGAGTCTCACGGAAGGAAGGGAGGAGAGGGAAACAAATAGCACAAGCAAGGTTGATCTCGAGTCAAGGATTAGGGTAAAAACGACGCGCAGCAAGACAAGACCATGGATGTGCGGATGGAGGGAAGGACATGCTATTTGCGATCCTCAGTAATTGTCCACTTCCAATATATCCAAGAGCAGCGCATCATCCAAATTGCCCGCAGTACTGATCGGCTCTCCCCGCCTCCTTTACCTTGGCAATCTCCTACCATTGCTATGTTTGTGAATGGATGACACGAAAGGTTGCAGCCGTCGACTTTGGTTCTGCCACAATGATTAAACCTTAGAATAAAAACATTTCTAGGGAGTTCCATTCATCGTACTTCTTTTCAAGTTCTTACTGGGCCCTGCCTGGTCGCTCAGAGGGCTACGAAGGGATTCTTTTGGGGAACGATTAGAGCAATCACAAAGACCTCTATTAATCTGTTGTGGATTGCTGTCAACTCGTAACAGTTCTCCGCATGGAGGATCATGCCCAACCGCCGATGCCATTGAGCCCGCTAATCCCGCTGAGCTTCCACCTACTGAGTGCCTATCTCCGATTTTGCCTCTTCATCAAAAGCGTGTTCGTTGTTTCTAGTATCTTATGGTGGTATATTAGTACTCCCCACCAACTTTCGTGAGCTCAGTTCACCCGCTTACACGACTTGAAAGCACGGTACGCCGGGGCTACACAATACACCTTAGGGGTTGCTGCTCCGTTCACTGTGGATGCAACGACCAATTGATCAATGCATGTGAGCGCTGTCTCGGCTCTCAGCACTCGCGCTCGGCTCCATCTCTTTGCATAGCCAGGATAATTCATCGGGGAAGTGGTCGATCCATCCGTCGCCACCGGTTGGTTCCCATTCGCTGGGACCACCAGCCGATCCTCCAGCTGAAGGGCGCATTCGGGATCGCGCCGGAAGATGATACGTCAATTCCGCCCCTATCAATGCTCTTACCGTACCCCTCTACTCTAACCCCACCTACCCTTTTAGGTGTGTAGAGATACCCCGCGCGTACCTGTGCATTACGGGCGACAGATCTCGGGCCAAAAAATGACGGGATGTTCCTTTGTCTTTTGACCGCGTGTCTTTGAATAGTATGGCGCGTCAGATAGACAATTGAGCACGCGGAGGTGAACCAGCATAAGAGGTTCACAGACGAGTTTGGTTGAAACGACCATAGTGCGGCCAAACCTCGATAGGCAGCTGCGGTCATCCCAGAATTCATCAATCTTGTTGTGCAATCCTTAACCGACAGTTTGCCTAATGCCCGCTACTATCCAGAGCCCAGTGCATCATTCTCGACAGCAAACATGCCTGGCACAGGTCTCAATCTTGACGACACTAATCTCCATGCTGATCGTATGGGGCGACTTCAACCACGCTTGGCTCGGATTAGGCCAGCGCCAAATTGATTTTATGACTTCACCGCAACAACTTTCGAAACCGCAAAGTCTTATTTCGAAGGCTATGACTAAAAAGATGGGGAACGAACTAATAAGACTGTGCGACGGCATCGAGCGCCACGGTCTGGTGAATCACTTCTCAACAACATCAAAAACAACAGTTGCTTACAAGAAAGAACCAGCACTCTAGGGTTTGCGACGCTTACGGAAGATAGAAGACATCGGAACATGCAAAGCACGTAAACCGGTATCATTAAGCGTTTATACCCGAGTTGATAAGTAACGGACCCAGGAAAACGATCAATGTTTCGTGCCACTTTCGCGATGCCCCCCCGTGATATTTGATAGCAAAATGGGATTTTGGGACGGATTGTAATTGAGGAATTGGTTGGTGCATACGACCACAGGAAAGGGACCCATCGTCGAGTAGCAGAGGTAGTTGGATGTTGAAGAAGCAATGCGAGGATTCAACAGTCACGATAAGCCGCCCATCAATGTGCTCAGGAACTTGATGATGACCTAGGAGGCCCAGCGCGACTGGATGGTGGAGCTTCCTGGTTATGACAGGTCAAACGGGTCGCGAAGCAGGCCGAGGAAGAGAGACCGGATTAAAGAAGATTTAAACGAGTCATTCAGGTATATATTGAAGCATCTGATAGCACGAGCAGTTGTCACCATGCTGATGAAGGGACGCGCCCGAGTGGTAAATTTGTGACTTCAATCGATGAAGCTTTTAAACTAGTCTAGTCGCTAGTGACTGTTCATAGTGTTCACACTTACTGCACGTACGCACTATTCTGTCAACAAATGCCTGGGAAGACCTATACGCCACCTACCACGTGTTCACATAGTAGAATTGCCTTGATGTATGGAAGTAAGGCGGAACGCGTGAGCTCGCTTATCTCGGCTGCTGTAAATGGAGCCCCTGAATATCGCCAGTTGACCGCAAGCGACACTGGGGCGTTAGGGTAGAATGCGTTATACAGCACCTGATGGACTATCCCCGCTGCAGTACAAGATCTGCGATTCTTCATTTGAATACGCAGAGATGCAGTGGCGTAGGATACGCGATGAGGAAATTCCCGTTCCATTCGGCCCTTGGTTTATACAGCGACCAACACCTTGATGCATACATCCTGTTCTTGAACTGCTGACTCGACTCTGCCACGGGTGGAAGGCGAGCCAACCGTTTGACAGCCCATTCGTCAATCGCTCTCGAACCGCCGAACCGGTGGACAAGGCTCTCAGCCTCGACGCCTTGCTTTTGTCATCCTTTCAACCTCAAGTCATTGCAGTACCACGCCGACCGATCATTATTTTACTTGATAGTCTAACGTTGCTTTTCTTTGGGTTCAACATAGTACGCCAGTCGTGGTCTATTTGGATTTATCTGGATTTGCCATCTTGCAATTCGGTTTCCGCCCAGATTATTTCTGTCGGACTAGCTAGAGCTACTCGACCCCTTCCGTCTCGGATATTCGCCACTAAACCTCTTATTAATACCAAACTACCCTTCAGTCATGTGCTACTTTGATCAAACTCGCTGGGCATGCGGCTACTGGCGTTGGGGGCACTTCCGTCAGCAGTGCAATAAAGAATACCGCATGGGCCAGACGTGCGGCCTGAAGCTTGTCTACGAAACCAAGACCGATAGAGATGAATGCAAACTCTGCCATGACACAGAAAAGAAGCAACGCCGGTATGATAAGATGTATCGCGACGTTCAGCGCTGGCAGAGGGAGGGCAACCGAAATGCTACTATTGAGCGAACCTGCGCTGAGATGCAGGAGGTCCTCGGTCAAATCTATCGTATGAGAGAGGAACATGATCGTAGGCTACAATCTCTTAGCCAGGTGAGTTTATAATATGATTGTCCTTACCTTTTGTAAAGAGCCTCACCCAAAAATGAAAGACGGGTCGAGGCAACTGGGCAAAGAGCAACAGAGAGAGAAATAAAGTCCAATAAAAGGGAAAATAGTAAAGGGAAGGCAAAACATGGGTTTGATGGGCCTGTACGTAGATTGGAAGCGTGTTGCTGTGCTTCCTGCATTTGCCGTGGGCTATGGGTATTGGGCATGGGCATCATGTGCGAGGAGAAAGAAATATGAGTGGCTAACACATCATCCCAGTAAAGTAACGGGACGCCAGAAGCGAGATATCTCACGACGACCAAGATCGCGTTGTTCTACTCGTTTTGCCATGCTATACTGCCTCTTCAGCAAAAGGAAAGCAGTAGCTCATGCAACATTGTGGTGATTTTGTAGGATATCGAGAAATGCTAGAAAATACGACTATGACAAGTCGAAGGGTTTGCAACACAGCCACGCATCAAATGTTGAGTGATCGGGCGTCGGTAGATAGGTCAAGTCAGCATCCTACAGTTGAAGTGTATGTCAGGTCAGGTCTGAATGAGATTTCCTTTGTCTTCTTGTTCTTGCCAGGCTCTCGAAATAAAGTGGACATGCAAGATTCTGATAACAGAGAGCAGCGCGTCGAAGCTAGTAAGAACGACAAAACCAACTCCTCGGAGGGTACGCCGGCTACGTGATGCCTGGATGAGGCACTTCGGCTTTACTGTCACTGAGGCTTTTGCTAATGTACTGCTACAGTCGACAGGATTGGCCGTCTCTAGTTAGCATGTCAATTGTAGAGTGGATCAATAACGTCCTGGCGTCGTCGAGCCGCGAAGCAGATTGGGAAAGGCCGAGTAGCGACTCACGCCCCTTGGAACGCGCTTGAGATGGATTCAAGCCCTTGCAGCTTGATGACCGCGCTATAAAATATCAAGGTTCAGCGGCGAGGACAGATTATTCAAGACTTGGTATGTGAAATGGGCCTTGACACGTGGCTTATAGCATGAAGTATTGCGCTGACCCTTTATCCATGCGGTCTTGTGATGTTGTTCTCCAAATACGCCGAGTTTCCTGCTGTGCTGACTCCTTGATTCCCTCTTTGTGATAAAACTTGACCGTGCCTGGCATTAACCGTACTGGGAATGACTGCCGATCGTGACAGCCAGCAGAAGAGCTGGGTTCCGGTGAATGTCGGGAGTGTTGACCAATTTCGCGGCCAAACGGAGGTCTGTACTTGGGCTGCATGAGAGAGGCGCATTGCATATGCACAATAGAGTGCCAATGCAAAATGATACGTGCAGGTACAACCGTTGAGTGGATTACTTCCGTGTCCCCCTGGCCCATGTCGTGCGTAGAAAAAGAGCAGCGTGACATTACGGAGGGTTCCCCGGTCTGCGGATGTGCCGATTGGACCCCATATCAATTACGACCCTTTAAAAAGACCCCAGCACCAACACAAATAAGCAAACACAAGCTTCCCTGTTTTCGGAGCGCAAAGCGGGCGAGAAAAGAGACAACTCAAGTGGCTTGGACTTGACAAGGATCAGCTGTTATAACCGCGTCTGTTCGCGAGCGTGTCTTGCACCAGACAGGAGCTTGCTTGGCAAGGGTTAAGACTTCTTGAATCCCGTGAGACATTTAGAGACTGGGCTGCCCAGCAAAGGAATGCATGTTTTATTACTACCGCATCTTCCCATCTTCTTGGTGATGTTGAAATCTTTATATTCTTCGTTGCAATTGCTTCACCTCATCATTTCAGCTTGACGCCCCGTTAAACGGTTGAATTCCCAGTGCTTTCCCTATTCGCTTTCATTCCTACCCATCAGACTTCCGCTATCATCATCTCAACATGGCTCCACCGCGAGAAACCGACTTTCGTGACATGGCTATGGATGCGCTTAAGAATCTCGTCAATAACGTCCCGGACTGGTTGCAGCGACTCGACGGCCTCAGCGACCAGATCGACCGACGCCAGGCCGAGCTGGCCGCTATTGCTGCCGCCGAGGGCAAGAGTGGCGAGACAAAGTCGCTTCGCAACAAGGGCTCGACTGAATCACTCAAGCCTAAAGATGACCCCCCAATAGTCCAGGCCGAGGCTCCAGCGAACGAGGACACCACCGAAGATGGCGCCGGCGAAGACACAGCACAGACACCAGTCAAGCTCGAGGCACCCAAGGTACACACACCAAGCCCTGCCTCCATTCGTCAACAACAAGAGATCATTAAGGCCGCACAAGCTCGAGCTCGAGCTCAAGTTAGGAAGAAGCCCAAATCGCCGTCAATGATGTCCAACGAAGACGCCCCAGCCGCCTATCGAACTCGAAGCATGATCATTGTATATTACGACAGTTATGTTCAGAGCTTCTTTGACGATCTTGTGAGGTTCGTCTCGTCCAGTCGAAACCTGATGCGCAAGGCCAAGATGGCCGCACGTGTCGCCCAGATTAAGAAGCTTGCGGAGCAAGATGTGTCAGAGGATGGCAATAACGATGACACCCTCCCTTCATTACGGTACATGAGCAGTAGACGATTTGGCCCAATGTCAATAGCTCGACCTGGCGCTGGTGACCAGCCACCAGACGTATACGACAAGCTGGATAAGGGCCTCGAATTTGTGCAAAGCATGTGCGAGCACGGTGCTCACCAGTTCCTTCGCGATGGTGACTGCAATGATGAGCTCAACAAGGCGCAGAAACGACTAAGTGAGGTTCTCGAGATGGCTAAGACCGAAATGGAACGCGTCGAGCGCGAAGAGCCCGAATTAGCCAAAGAAACAGGCGAGATGGGCAAAGTCCGCACACGACGACCCATTAGTATGCGTCGCGATATGACGGTTGGCCTTAAAGAGGGCAGTCTGGCACCCACTAAGGAGGAGAACAAGCTGGAGCCGGCAAAGCTAGAAGCTGTCGAGCCTACTTTGGCAGCGGATCCTATGGCGCCCATGGCTGTCGATCCAAATATCATGGAAGCCGACGAGGGTATTGATATCGAGATGGAACTTCCCAAATTACAATACCGATCAACCCGGGCGATGCGCAGTCGCGGACCATAGAGTGGTGTTTCTGTTCCTTTGCTTTTGGAATTGTGAGG
>PVQA01001317.1:0-52037 GCA_002980515.1 Fusarium burgessii | reverse complement strand
GGTTTCTTGAATTGTGACTGCTGTGTAAAAGACTTTTGCTCGACTGTAGCCCTGCCATGCGCCCCCGACTCTGCAGAAATCATGTCCTGGGAGATAGAACCCCCCGAAGACGAGGGCTGGGAAGTGGGTGGGGTTGGGTAGGGGTCCGAAAGGTTATGCTCATCCCGCTCAGTGGTACTTGGCATGAGACCAGGACGCTCATGTTGAAGAAGCGAACGATCCAAAGCCGAGGAGTCACAGCCACGAGGAGAGCCTTCGGTGTGTGCCTGCAACTGCAGGCCGGTTGGTGGAGTGGGCTTAACTAGAATTCGTTCTAGAGTGGTATCACTCTGGGACAAATTGGGATCTGACGAAGGCGTGGAAGGGTATTTACGAACCTGGCCGAAGTAGCTCATGATTCCTGGCAAACGTTTGTCCTGTAAATCGGGTTGAGGTGTAGCTACACCAGATCGAGGAGTATCGAGACCGATGTGATCGGCGCCATCCTCGTCTGCCGCAGACCTGACGTTTTTGTTAATAACCCCATGCATTTTTGTAAAAGATTTCCAGTGAGTGAATAAATGCTTCTACGCCGAAGGAGCGGCGCGGGGGAAAAACAAAGTGGGAACACTAATTCATGACGGTTGCCAAGCGCGTCAACTAGAAAGTAAACAGGGCAAAGGCCAAGAGGGACCACCAGAAGAGATGGGCAATAACAGAAGAGGTGGACTCTGAAGATGCGACTATGACGAGAAAAACACGGAATGGGAAGGCTTTTGGAACTCTTGGTAGCCAGTGGTGTGTTCGCGCCGATGTGGATGCGGACGAAGCGCCAGGACCAGCGAGCGAGCAGTAGAGATTGGGATGGGATGCGAGCCCTTGCCGAGAGCGGCCGTGTAAGACGAACCGTGAAGGGACCCAGTGGAGGCTCAATACTTGAATGTAAATGGTAAGGGCGATGACGAGATCAATTCTTTCCCGCGAGTAACACTTCGCTTTGTGACCGGGGTCAGGCTTGTCCGAAAAGCATCCTTTTTTTGCCTGAGGACTTTTGCCCAAATTTTTTTGGACCAGGAGCAAAACGTGGAAAACTGAAGCTGATAGCGGGGCCGAACGCAGGGACTGGCTTCGAGGCTGGGCAGCAGCCTTTGGATTGGGTCCAATCAAGGTTAAGGCGAGTCAGGCCTGAGTTTGCAAAGTTGCAGAACGGTCCTTGTAAAACAAGAAGTAAAAGGCGAGCTGTTTCTTGCATGTGGGAATGCGAATGCCACAGCAGCCACTGATTGCCCATTTTCTCTTTGGTTTGGAATAGGCCTTGCAAATTTTAGAGCCCCAAAAATGAATTCGAATGGATGGCGGCGAATGCTCGGTTCCACTGCGATGGCAAAGTCAAGTCAAGCGAACGACGACGCCTTAACTGGTATCTGCTTGCCTGTAATAGAACCGACTCCTCTTTGGTTGAGGATATTAGGATCGAATCTCCTGTTTTCCATATTTGCCGGGTTTGCCAACAATCCCAGGGCAAAGGCTCGACCGCCGGTTATGGGGAATCCATGCTCTGGTTGCCAACACAAAGACAAGATGTCGTCCTACAGTGTGGTTACAGGGCAGCTGTCCACTAGATAGAGCCCAACAGGGCCCAATAGTGGGATCCAGGCCTGCGTGAACAGTTGTAGAGGTGCCAGCAGCGGTTCCATTTTCATGTGAGGTGATGTGGGTTCCCATCGGCGGGCGGTGTCGTAGAACAGGGGATGGCAGCTCTAGCCGGAACAGGACTCGGGAGGCGTCGCTGAAGTTGCTGAGTCGAGTGCTGGAAGTCCGTCATCGTCGCCACCACAGCCTGCGCCTGATGAGGGCCATGGCAGCACCACAGCACTAAACGTCAGGGTGTTTGATATCGAGTCCCCGCCAAAAACAGGATAAAAGATCAAGGCTTGTGAAAGCAATAACACGCAGAACAGAGCAAAGCAAACTGTTGTTTCAAAATGACAGAGAAAAAGTACCCACGAACCTAGACATCATTGCTTGGGTTGCTCTTCGTAGCAGATCAAAACCTCCTCCCGCATTGGAAGTCTCAGTGCCCGTCATGGCTGGCAGCGAGGAGCTTTATTAAAGCTGCCGCGGCTTAAAAGCAGGGCCGAATCGTTGCGGCGGAGGAAGAGAGGGGCGAAGCGGGTATGTTGCGTGAGATGAATCGTATAACGTTGTCGGATTGGGCATCGGTGACCCAGGGTTCGTTGCTCGGGTCGAGGATAGGATGAAGTCACTATTAGAGACGATAGCCAAGCGTAGTAGACGAAAAAAGATGATGGTTATTGTTGAGAGAGAGAGAGGGGAAAGATTGAGATGGCGTGGGCTGAAGAAGCGATGGAGATGATAATTAGACGTCTTTTTGGGGCAAGGTCAAAGTGAGGTGGGCGTGGGTGACCTGGTGCTGGCTTTGGGGGTGTTGAATTTTGTACAGTGCGCAAGAAGTTAGGGAAGTTGGAGTTACCTCGCAATCCGTGACAGTTTGTGTTTTCTTTCCAGCTTCAATTCGAGTATTGATTTTAATTTCGCAAATGAAAAGAAAATAAGGTAGCTCCCAAGAGAGTTCGGGAGTCATTGAGTTATACGGTAGAGGCAGAGATCCCAGGCACTCTGTTGATACTGAGAGATGCTGAGAGGCAACATTACCTTAGGTATTCATTCAGGTACTTGATTACGGTTCATGTTATCGGAGACAGCCTTAAGCAGTGCTTACATCACCTTCTATTCTCGGATTCAAATTGACTGCTCAAATCCGAATCATACATCAACTTACGTTAGAATCTGTGTTACAGTTGTGACCTCTCTGCTCAGTGAGGCTGAAGACGTCGGTGCTTCGGTGTTCGGATTCACAGCCCAAGGTACCTCCAAGATGAACTTAGCCAGACACTGATCTGTTGAAGCTGGTTCGGCGCCATCCACCAGAAGGTTCGGAGTTCTTGATTCTTCTTAGTTCTTGTACCAAAACACAACCCCGCCTCTCGATAAACCGATAACGGGTTTGAAGATACGTTTGCAGACAAGCCTGCATTGGACATAGGTCTAAGGAGCTGAAGGTGGATGCATTAAGAAATGTCCATGACATCAGCGCTGTTGGAAACGAGCCGATGAGTTAACATGTACCTGGCCAATATTGTTGACTTGTCTCCGACAACAACTCAAAAAATCAGCTAATTCAGGCATGATACACCGTAAGTTGCCTTCCGGCTGCTGACAAAACAGCGGTGTCTTCTAGAAGATGCAAAACTGCCAGTTGGTTTGGGTTGTTTGGGTTTCAACTGAATCATGATACACACCCTACTGATGCGTATCCACAGATTACAATAGAGACTCCACAGTGCGAGAGCGCATGAGAATCGAGCTGCGACTTACACCAGAATACCTAAGACGCCAGGCAAGTGGAGAGATGATCCTTTTGCAATCTGCAATCGCAATTCCCATCTTTTGAGACGACAGGAAACAAACCTCCAGCCATTCAATCACTGACTAGTGGGGCATTGACTTCTGGAGAGGGGTTCAACAAGACTTCTTCATTGCTGATTGATTGCTCTTTTTATTACACATCATCATCCACAACCAGTGGCACCTAAATCTTGGCGAAACATACGTGCTGTATTGGCTTGATTGATAGTCTGATATCTCATTTTGTCAACCACCTTGTATTATCGCCTATCTCAGCCAGCAGCCACTAAGATAAATTGTACGGTGTATAAATTGAAGTTATAGCTTGCTAGTCTTGAATTTAGGATGAGCCACTGAGGGCTATGAAGACTTTGGATGAAGGGTTATGATATCTTATTTTGATCATAATAATCCAATAACACGCATTTTCAACGCATTAGCTCTTGTTGATCTTGACCCCACCACAAAGAGAGCTTGACAGGGACTTGTTCAACACCAGCCGATCAGTTTCCGGAATATGAACATTTCGTGATTAGGATATGGTTTCGCAAAAAGTACCAAGTGTCTTGTAACCCATCAGCTTACGGGACCTTTCGGCTCGGGGCGACCTCCTCGTCCCGTCAGACCTAAATGATCCAGCCGTTCCATGGCATGCAGGACTTTTCTGTGATTGCTCAACTCTAATTAGCCCGAGAACCCAATAACAGATAATACCAGGCATGCTGTTGATTACACGTACGGCTCACCCAGCTTTCGAGCCTCAGCATCGATCATTGGTTATCAATTTGGTTGCCTACAGTGTAACACCGGATCTTTGGTGAACCGACAATACGGATACGGAGTCCCAGCATTTGCATATGGTCAGTGGTTTATGCCCGGAGCAGAGTAAGCGGCTACAACATGACTATTGCCACTATCTTGAACAAGGGTGTCTTGTCTTTCTATCTGCTGGTTGAGTCATCTAAGCACACTGATTAAAATATAGTATTATTTCAAATACAAGACTTATCTGCGCCGAGTCCTTGGCGTACAATACAGTCAGGACAATTTGCGCCACATCCCACATCCTTTTTAACTCAGTTCTGATGTGCACATCTACAGTAATGGTGCTTTAACAAAGAGACAACGTTGTCATGCCTTGATAATAAAAATTTCCGTCCGCCATAGCATTTACCATTCATTCGAGATTCTCGAGAAAGTAAGAGTTACCCGTTATTATCCATACCCTCTCTGATACTGTGATCCATCACATGCCTGAACTCATCCGCTGCTACAGTTTATTTACAACTGAGACTTCAACAGGGTCTGTCACTCCCATTGGTATATTCCATCTACCAACTAAGTTGTCACAAGCCTGGTCCTAGTATGATGATTGATCGACTTCCAGCTCTTGTTGCAACCTCCCCATGTGGCTGTTGTGTTACAACCCCTGCCTTATTGGGCAATACTCCGATTGTGACACCTCAAACCAGACACATCGACTTGCTAATGACAATTGGGGAGAAATACAGTAACATTAGCCTCGGATGGGCGGGTGGAATATGCCAGGGGTTCACAATGAAGCACGATTAGTCCTGGAAGCTGAAATGCATGGAGCCATAGGCTGGGGCCCTGCCATAATGTCAGCTTATTATATCCGGGCTGAGTTGATCACGTATACACAGCATGCCTGGTGCTTCTATAGCCTAGAAGACAAATGACAATGTGTATATCTAATGGCCACAAAGCTTAGACGAGATACGAATTGCATAGGTTATAGTGTTGGTGCTTATCAATATAGGCATTTGAAATCTTGAATATTAAGCTCAAGAAGCGCGCTTTCTTCGCCATGCCGGCAAATCATAATTTTGATTATATGAATGTCGTCACTCTCGATGAACTCTGAATAAACTGTCAATCCATAAACCGGTAGATATACCAGCTCGGATCTGATATGGGTTATGGCTCAGAGTATACCGGTTGACTGAATGTTTGATCAAACTTACACTTTCATGATTGAATTCATAATGGACATTAACTGGATAGGAATAAGATCCCTAGGTGTGGATGCCAGATAAGTTGACTCTGCCACATATGAGCACTCTTGAGGAACGTGTGCGATGATATCAGCAAGCTACCCGATACAAACGGACGCTCCAACATCATTAAAAGCAATTAATTTCCATATTATTAAACTAAATATCTGGAAAGAAAGATATTTCTCTGCTGCGGTGTTCGATAGATTGCTCTGAACATACTGCCTCGGGAGTCAACCACCTCTCATTGATTGATAAAACTCATAAACTTATTTCCTGGACTTTTGCAACATCCGGAGCCACTTAGCTTCCATCTCAACAGTAACACCTTGGGGGTAACTTTTGACCGGCGCTCGAGGCTTCAGGGGATCTGGATAGTTCACTAAAGGACTTGTCAAAGACCACACCAGAATGGATATTGACCAGAGGAACGTACGCATACTGATGTGTTGATCGACCAATTTTGAACGTATTATCTCGTTTTCTTCTGCATTTCTTCTTGAGCCCGTGTTGGCGACTCGATCGGCCATTTCGTGTTGAAGAATGGGTGACGAACGTAATCCACCAGCCATTGAAGCGGTCAGTAGTGGAAGTGTTTAGATAATGTAATTTGATATCAAAGTCAAATCTGACTTATACAAGCAAAGTAGAGGTCTCTGAAATATTTCCGATAACTATCCAGAGTATAATCGTTATGGCGAGATGATTATAAGACTAGAACTTGTTTTTTGGATTAACAACAGACTGGTCTGCCGGCCTAAGCTTGCCCCACCAAAATGACAAGCCACCCCGCAATATTTCATGGAATCCACAAGCTCTAAACACTTGTAAAGAGAAAAGAGTTTTGTTATATGATGAAGACACCTACGATTATTACAGTAGTTATCTGTTAGGTACCTTGATCTTTAATTCTTCTTCCTGGCCTAGTCCCTACCTGATTCACGGTTTCAAGCAGAAACCAACACAGCAGGTGCCTGACGTCGAGAGTTCCATTTTCAGCCAGCTCAGCTCGTAGCTTTTGGGCCTAACCCAAACCCACCAACATCAGCCTGTCCCGTTCTTTCTTTTCCAACCTACACCAACATTAATCGTTGACTGAATTTCACTCCATGCTTGACTTAACGATCTCCATTATAACTGTCAAACATCTTTTCCCTCGACGAAGACGAAGACGTTGACATTTACTAAATAACAAGACTGCCTTTGCACAGGAAAAGCCTTTCAAATATGGGCAAGAATACCGCAGCGATCCCTGACGCCTGGGAGGATGATTGGGAAACTCAAGCAGATAAAATGGCCAAGGAACCTGAACAGCCGGCGCCGCAACTACCTTTATCTAAAGCCGAGCGTCTAGCGCAACATGCTGAACAGAATCGCAAGCTGTGGGAATCTGCGTAAGCCCTCCCATTTCCGCAACACATCCCAACTGTTCCACTAACATGAAGATTGTACACAACAGCGATGCTCCACAAACTTTCCACTACGTCGAAGCTGGTTCGAACTCGGGAGTCCCTCTTACAAATCCTTTCAAGCCACAGGTCAAAGTGCTCAGCCGAAAGCCCGTCATCGCTAAGCGCGATGCTACAGCGGGGATGTCTGGACTCTCACTCGATAACGAGAATGAATCAAAGCAGGAGGTGCCGATGAGCCCGGAGGAGGTGCGAGCAAAGCAGAAGCGGGACAGAGAAGAGAAGCAACGACGATATGAAGAAGCCAGAGCCAAAATCTTTGGAGAATCCAATCCATCTTCAGGGGCCTCCTCGCCTGGCACAGTTACCCCGCCAAAGACGGATGCATACTCTGCTCGCGGCCGTGGCCGAGGAAGAGGTGGATACAGGAACAACGACACACGTCAGTTCGATAACCGTCAAACTGATAATCGTGGATTTGACGCTCCGCGAAGAATGCAGAACATGTCAGGCTCGGGACGTGAACTCTTCGACCCGAACTACACCCCAAAACCCGAGCAGCCTTCACAAAGACGACAGCCAGAGTATTCATCCCCTGGCAGGAGTGTAATTCCTCGTGATGAGCAGCAACAGCAATTACAACCGCAGGCACCAATTCGATCACCAAGAGGACCAGACGGAAGTGGCCGGGGTGGATTCGGCTTTGCCAAACGAGGTGGTAAGGGCAGTTGATTATCTCTATCGACAAGCTTCTACCATCCGCCTCCAATCTTTCCGGCCAGCTGCACCACCGTCTCATCTGTCGTTGTATCCTTTCCAACATCGCTAATAACCTCACGATATGTTGTAAAAGCCAGTCTATCTAGCCCAATACCTGTAACTTCAGCCCAATGCGCCAGGGTATCATTCATATAAGAATGGGAAATGCCACCAGCAGTTCCAGCAGACCCGTTAAAGGAAATCTCAGTACCCGCCTCATCACCAGAGAAGTATGCCTCGTCAACCTCTGACAACCACAGTTTTTGCTCTTGGGGACCTGGGTTTCCAGAGAAATTCTTTCTTTCCATGACAACGGGGTCGTCGACTTTAATTTGACCACCGCCGTTGGTACAGCCTCCAGGGCATGCCATCACTTCAACATAACTATACTCGAGAGAGGCTGCCTTGCCCGCAGGTTTTCGGGCACTCCCAAAAGGCTTGCCACCGGGCATTCGAGACGGCCTTGCGGGTTTTAATCTTCGAACGAGATTTTGAATGTTTCTGAAACCATAATATCGAGCAGCACGGAAGACCGGTTCGCCGTTTACCATCACAGAGTACTCAGCTACATCAATATTGCGGCCACGGGTATGTACAATCTCTGCTCCGGGGGTCTGTGCTGCTCGGCTCTTGAGAATATGATATAACAGGCCCCCTGACGTGCCGGCTTCGCGAGGTGCATTCCCAGTATGTTTTCGAGGGAAAAGAAAATCATGGAGCGTTGGATCGGGGAATGGGATTAAACTTTTGCTTTGCAGAGGCGTCTTGGGAATATTGAAGAAGTTGAGACCTCTTGACTCGGCGAGCATGAGAATCTCCTTGCTTGTGATGACACAGTCGACATCACGAACTCCTCGTCCCCGAGTCTCTCCCTCGGCCCAGACTTCCTCGGTCAACTCCTCTCGACTTGCCTCGAGTTTCTTGTCAAAGCAGGGCATAACGGCCAAATGCCAGATACGGCCAGGTGCAATGCCCAGTGTTCGGCTCAGTGTCGTCTTTAATAATGTACCCATCAAGGCCTGTGGCGACTTCACTTTTGAAATATGGGGTAGAACGTGGGGATGCGTCTTTTCAGCATAGCACACCCAGCCCGGACAAGACGAGGCTAATATGGGTTTGGCCGGAGTCGTGGTTGAAGCCCGAGAGGAGTTGATGACTTCGTCTGCCCCAAGAACCAGTGTTGCTTCTCTTACAGTATTGGTATCAAGCACCCATGTGAACTCATTATTGTGTTTGCCGCCACTGGCGATTCCTGAGGGGCCACGGAAGAGGTTGTCCAGCATGTGCCCTGCGTCGGCCTCTGAGACGCCTCCGCCACATGCTGCTGCTAAGTTGGCTCTTGTTTGAGGGCTCACACTAACAACGAAGAGCTTCGCGTTCTCGTCCGCCAGACCTTCAACTCTAAACTTACCACTGTCGTCTGTCACCAACTTTAATGCTGGGGCTGAATCGAGGGTTGTGAGGACTTCGGCATGGCTCTGAAGGCTCACTAGGACAGCCTCAGCAGATGTAACACAGCCAGAGCAGGCTAGACAGTCTGTGAGGGAAATCTGAGCGGGCGCATTCGGGTTTGTAGCGGGTTGTTGGCCGTCAAGTATAACTTCGGTCTCGAGAGATTGCGATTGCGGGGGCGGGGCCGAGGGGAGTGTCTCGACGGGTTTGATGCAAGCGACACCCGGAGAGATGAAATCGTTGAGATCGTCTGCAGAGAGAATGGCACTCATGGCGCCGGTTGTTTTGGTGGGAGCTACTGGAGTAGAGGAGGAGGCTGTTGGAAGTATGAGAACGTGTCGATGGTAAGGTATTCTTGTTGAAGTGAAAGTTGCCTCTCGGAAATTTTTAATTGGAGACTTGGATGTAACTGGGACTGGAGCAAAAACTAGCTGACAAATAAACTTGGGTAAGCTTTCCCTGAAGACTTGCTGTAAAAGTACGATGAGAAGAAGGATTGATATATCCGAACAAAAGATAAGGTGTTGAGTCTTCCTGATAGTCACTGAATCCCAATTTGGCTTACACATAGGCTTCGTTTTGTACAACTCCTCGGAGGGCCGGACACGGCGAAGACGGCGTATCAGGTCGTGCTAAAGTAGTAGATAGGCAATAAAAACGTTGTGATTTGCAATGGTGATTTTTAGACCCTCCACATTCTGGTCCTCTCTGTGGCACTGTGGACAAGCGAGATCGGACCGGACAGAAGCGGTTCTGTCTAATTTTTGGTGGCAAACCGCTGTATATACTGTACAGACTCGTCCAGCCTCTCGGTTAGGGAGTGGGGGGCTTTCCATAATGGAATGCCAACCGGATGCTGTGGATGGGGCACATACCTTATTGGTGGTGACGTCGATGTTTGGTCTAAGCCTGTGACTTCCTAACGTTGATCAGTTACAGAGCTTCCATCACAGCTCCAACTTGCATCTTAAGTTATAGCTTCTACCTCAACTAAATCAAACTTACGAGTCAGTATATTCAGCTAAAACTCCGTAAACAGTCCTGAACAATGAGCGTAAGCGCTTTTACTTTCACCTTTAAAACCACCAATTAACAATTACCAGGCCATCGCTTCATACACCTATGGTAACTTTCTCTGGTTGAGCACACAAGCTCTCCCTCTTGTTCTTTGGCCATCTTTCGTTGGATCTCTTCTTCGACCTGAGAATGAGGCATCTACCAGTCTGTCTCCATACATCTCTGGGTTCGTTATAACGACTGACAACTTTCCAGCTTTAGAAACGTACTTTGGTCGCTCCCTAGGCTTCGCTCTTCTTGCGCTGGGCCTTACCATAGTGGTCCTCTCAGGTGTTCTTCCTCTCGATAGTGCTTCAAAAGGTAAAAACAAACTCCTCTCTCGGAGAGTCGCATTGCCTAATTCCCGATAACAGAAGCTCCAGAAGGCGCTCCCTCTCCTTACGCTTCCGCCGCGGTCCTCGTATCCACGCTTCACCACGCTTCGAGCGCCTTTTACTGCTACGGTCGCTATTCTTGGACTGGCGAAACGGGATTTCTGCTAGGCTGTATAGGTAGTGCTGTCCTTGCGACTTTTGGATTGTATTGCGTGATGTTTGCTGGTGATACAGCCATGACGAGCCGGTACCACAAGTTTGACCAGAGCACAAGTGGATTCCCCTTCAAGAACTCTCAATCGTACCGGGCCAAGAAAAAGGCTCTCTAAGGATATGCTATGGGAGTGTACATATGTATCGTTTAGAATTAAATCATGATTTCAGTCAGCTGTATCGGGAACTATAGCCCGTATATTGTCGGCTCCCAGTTTCCTCATAACCCAACTCCCTCAACTCCCTTCCCGTGTAAAGTTTTATAGTACAAAGCGTCCAGATAAACCTGCCCCCCTTTAAGAACAGAAACATAAGACTGACCCCCACCGGAATCCAGCGGTCTGTCACCTGTACGTGTCTGAATTATCGGCGCGATGGCGTAGTGCAGCCAGGTGGTGTCGGATAATCTGAGTGCTCGTTCGCGAATAAGCATTCTATGCACTGAGCTCTGCCACCTTTGCCCCGTTGGTAACCCCCTCCCTCTCGGCGTTTGTGCCATTTGTTCTCTCACCTTCGACGCTGTCCACAGCTCCAGGAACGTGGACATCGACGACCCCTGTAAGAATAGCCTGTCGTCTCTCATGCCAGTTGACCTCGCTCTTGATAACCTGCGAGAGCAACACCTCCTTCTCGAGCCACTCCTTGTAGTAGATGTCCTCCCACTCCTTACACTCTTTCGTGAGAGACTCACCAATCTCCTCAGCCCACTTACTCTCCCAATGGCACTTTCGGTACAGCTTGTCGACAGGAAGCTCGAGCTCGTCAGCGGTAAAGAGATCCTCTGTCAATGGTGTGAAGTACTCGGCGTTGGATTCGTCGCCATTAGCAGCATCATCCATGTCGTCATGAGGGCCTTGCAATTGTTGGTTGGTCTTCATAATAATCTTAATCTTGCCTCCCTTGCCCTGTGGCCCAGCTTGCATCGACTTGGGAACGGGATCCGATGGACGGAGTGCTTCTGTTTCGTGAACCGTACGCATATGCTTGGCTAAAGCATCGCTTCTAGTGAATGATCGATCGCACTCTGCAGCGAGTTAGCATATTGTACAGAAAAGGTTTACGTATTTGCTACTATACCAGGTAAATAGCAGTAAAAAGGTTTCTCCCTAGTATGGCTGCGCATGTGCGCCTTGAGTGCATAGCCACTGGCATGAGGCAAGCCCTTTCGCGTACAGCTCATCCATTCGCAGGTGTACTTCTTCTGCCGATTCTCAATATGTGAGTTATGGATGTGTTCGACTAGCTTATCCATATTGCCCTGGTCGCCCGCTGGACACCCATCCCAGTCGCATTTTGTCACCTGTTCCTGGAAATCTTCTTCATCGAGACGCGCATTGATGGGAGAACTCGGAATATCGCCTGAAGTATCCGATGAGACATCGGACATGCCCTCGAGCGGGTCAGGTTCAGGTACAGTTTCGGCTTCGACGTCTGGAACTACGGCAGATGATGTTGTTGAGCCGGCCTCGAGTCGCTGGCGCTTTGAGGGCCGTAGTGTCGATTCATCGTTCTCGTGGCCATCCTCTTCGTATTGATCTGACTCGTCCATCGATGAGAGCGACGACTCGGGTGGTGAAGAATCGCGTACCATATTCGCGATCTAGAAGCTCAGGCGCGTCTCCTTATTGATGAAACTGGGAGTTGTTGGTTGCGCGGGGTTGATTCTGATTGAGGATATTTGAGTAGCGGAGATATTCAACAAGTTATTGGTTGATGATTGGGATGTGAGAATTACTGCGACGGTCTTTGGTAAGCAGTTGGTGATAAATTAAGATATGAGGTGCTGAGTTGCTCGTCGTTCAGAAAACGCCAGTTGGAAGCTTAGCAGCACAGTGTTAATAAAACGATCAGGAGCGAAAACAGTGCGCGATAATACCCAACTTATCACAGTGTGCGCGTTCCCCAGCAACAGTATGTGGTATGGGAAACTAGGTACTGAATCACTCAAAAGAAGAACCCGCTGAGCGTTTAGGCTCATATTTAACGTTCACATATCCCCTTCCTCTCTGTTGTTTGTCAAAATTCATCTTTTACCTGATGCTTTTTTGTCTATCCCTTAAATCCACAACCCATTAAACTCCAAGCATTGAACCAAATGTGCGAGCTATTGCAACAATATGCAACCCCAGTCCTCAGGAACATTCTTTTGAATCATGCGCTGAGCGTATTACATGCCCAGAGTGCGGTAAAACCCGAATTTAGGCTCCGTTTGAAAGCTTGCGGCGGTCCTTCACGGCCTGCGCAAGGGTATCGAGCGTTGAGACAGTGTCCTCCCAGCTGATACAAGCATCAGTGATGCTTACGCCATACTTGAGTCCCGACTTGCCTTCAGCGGGAACCTTTTGATTACCTTTGAATAGTTAGCTCATGCTCAAAACATTGGGATACTCGATGTAACTCACCCTCGTTGATGTTGCTCTCAATCATGACTCCCATGATACCCTCCTCACCCTTGGAAATCTGGCTGGCAATGTCGGCAGCGACTTTGGGCTGGTTCTTGTGGTCCTTGGAAGAGTTACCGTGACTGCAGTCGACCATAACTCGCTGTCGCACGCCCTTCTTCTTGAGCGCTTCCTTGGCAGCAGCAATACTCTCGGCGTCGTAGTTAGTGCCCTTAGAGCCACCGCGAAGGATGACGAAGCAATCATTGTTGCCCTCGGTACCAACAATGGCGACAACACCAGGCTTGGTAACGGAGAGGAAGTGATGGGGGTGCTGGGCCGCACCAATGGCATCAATGGCAACGTTCAAAGAGCCATCGGTTCCGTTCTTGAAGCCAACGGGGAAACTCAGACCACTCGCAAGCTCACGGTGAAGCTGACTCTCGGTTGTACGGGCACCAATGGCACCCACTGAGAGCAGATCAGCAAGGAACTGGGGAGAAATGGTGTCCAGCATTTCACTGGCAATAGGCATGCCCTTGGCGGTAAGGTCGACAAAGAGTTGGCGAGAGATGCGTAGACCCTTATTGATCTGGAAGCTTCCATCAATATCGGGGTCGTTGATCAGACCTTTCCAGCCAACAGTTGTGCGTGGCTTCTCGAGGTAAGATCGCATAACAATAAGTAGCTCATCCTTGTGCTTCTCTTTCTCCTTCAAGAGAAGGTCGCAGTAGGCGAGGGCAGCGGCCGGGTCGTGGATGGAACAGGGACCAATGACGACAAGCAATCGGTTCTTCTCGTCAGTGCCGTTGACTACGGCCACAGTCTCATTGCGGCCTTGCAGAACGGTCTTCTTGGACTCGGGGGTTTGGGAGATTTCATGTTGAAGCAGGTCGGGGGGAGTCAAAGGGTTGTAACCGCGAACTGGAAAATAATCAACATATGCACTGGAGGAACGAATATTACAAGACAGGGCTTATAGTAGATGCTTACTTCTCCAATCTTCGGAGTCGGCTTGGTTACCAACATTTTTATTGGGAATGAAGAACTGCGATTATCGTGAGTCACTCCTCAAATTAGAGCAGAGAGTGAGGAGGTGGACTTACAGAAGACATGATGACGGGGATGGTGGGGTTGGAGGTGAGGCAAGTCAGAGTGGGATGAAAAGAGAAGAGAAATCCAATTGCACGAGCCTTGAGGAAAAGGCACACAAGGAGAAATACGAGAAGAGGAGTGATGAATGAAAAAGAGAAGAAAAAGATAAAATAAGTCGTCTCAACAAGGGCCAAAAAAATTATAGTTTATGTGGTTTCCAGACCCTGACCTGTCCCTCTCTTCCTTCCCTTTCCCTTTGCGCCGGCCTCGGTGTGTCACACTCAAGAGAGTCACTCCACGGTTTTGGGGCTGGAATATCCCATCACTGATTGGACGAAATTCACTTTGCCCCGCACTCTAGCTGGCCGGTTTAGCAGCGATCACAAGAGGTACTGGGTGTTGTCGTGCAATCCTGGTGGAGGATCATGTACCTATTGTCTAAGTGACGGGAAAGAAGCTCCAGATTTTTAGCTTGACTCACCTTGGAGCCAAAATATAAAAATGGCCACTATCCGCCATTTTGCACTAATTAAACCCAGACGTTAGGGGCAGCCGTTGGGCTAAAACTTCTTTGTTATCAAGATGAATTGAATGCGAGTATTAACCTTGGAGGAGCTTTGCAGTATCAAACTTTTTTATGAATTTGCTGTCCCAGGTATTTACCACTATCGACAGGGCTTTCGTGCACGCAATTGAGTTCTTATTCTTATTGGTTGTGCCACTCGTGGCTGTTGGCTTTTCTATTGCTGTCTCAGTAGATGTCAACCACAGGCAAAATGGTTGAGCCACACCTGTGAGGCGTAGCATCTGATCGACATGCTACAAAATACAACACAACAGATAGACAAAAAAAGATAGATAACCTCGCAAAAACGAGGTTTCTGCGTATCGCAGATGGCTGGAACTCTCCCGCCGGGAATTGAACCCGGGTCTCAAGCGTGACAAGCTTGCATACTGACCACTATACTACGGAAGACAATTTGGCTGTTATCAGCCAATGTAGCGGAGTTTGTTGTCACGGGAAGGGTTCTTGGTGTCTATGTACCCTCAAGAGCTCAGCATGTCAAAGCGAGCTACTCCTGTCTTGCCGTTACGAATATGGGGATGTGTATGGTCTTAACTGTTGCAAATACGTGCCTAGTCAGACGTATTATTATATGATATCAATGCTGAGCACCTTAATATCCTCCTCAGGCTTTTCTTTGTGCGTCCGCGCATTCTCGATTTTGTGAATGATATCAAATCCTTGTGTGGCCCGGCCGAAAATTGTGTGCTTTCCATCAAGCCATGGCTGTTCAACGTTAGTAAGTGCTCATTATGGAGAAGAAGAACCAACTCACTGTCTTCTCTGTTGTGATAAAGAACTGGCTGGCGTTCGTGTTAGGTCCTGCATTGGCCATGCTGACCGTAAATGGCTTGTCGTGTTTGAGACTGCTGAACTCGTCCTCAAACTCACGACCCCATATACTCTCGCCTCCAGTGCCATCACCGAGAGGATCTCCACCCTGGATCATGAACTTACGGATGACACGGTGGAAGATTGTGTTGTTGTAGTAGCCGTTCTTGGAATGTGTGACAAAGTTCTCAACAGCTTTTGGTGCTGCGTCGGGGAAAAGGCGGATGTGAATGTCTCCGTATGTCGTATGAATGACGGCGCCGGTACCCGTCTCGGTTTTTTTTGCTTGTGCGTCCTTCTTGTGGCCCAGCATCGTCGGTTTCTCATTCTGTACGTCTCGTGTCGACTTGGAGATATCTTCCTCGTTTGAAAACATGTAAAACCGTACCTTACCAACACCAGTCGCAACCAGAATTGGATCTCGGGTCTCCGCTTCCTGTAAAAGAGGATTACTGGAAGCACCCATCTCTACTGTCGTCACTCCCTTCTTCTGTGGCGCTCCTTGATATATAGCGATATTGACGGCGCGGAAGTTCTCATCCTTACCATACACTTTAACCACTTTGTTGGTATATGTGTTGAGTACCTTGATCCCCAGCATAGAGCCATAAATGATAAAATTCCCTGACTCGTCGAAAATGACATTGGACTTGTATTTGAGCGTCTGCGACTCAATGTCTCTCTCATGAGCTGCCCTGCGTCCAAACTCGACATTATCAAGTTTAGCGGCCCCCGCCCCTGAACGGTGCATCTCTTCAGCAACCTGCAGAGACTCATCGTACTCGCGATGCAATTTGGCCGTTGCAAAATCAAAGATACGAATCTTTCGATCCGGCAAAGAAAAGGTTACCAAGCTCTTACCGTTTGGGGAAATGGACAGACATGAGGGCACCGATTTAGCCTTTTTGAAATCAAATAGGTTGGTTGAGCTCTTGTACTCGAAAACTCCATCTGGTTTTTCGTAGTTCCCGCTCGGTCGCCAATATTCGAGCATGCCACCCTCATCAGCGGACACCACGCAGTCGTATGCCTCATTGAATGCCATTAGATGCACAGGCTTCCTATGCAGTCCCTTAATAGTGTGGATAGCCTCTTCCTTCTCGCCTCGTCCGTCATAGATGTGTATCAGGGGCTTCGTTTCTTCGGAGACAGCCAAGAGTGGTAGGGAGGCGCCCTTGCTGTGGACCCAGCATACACAGTTGGGAGCGTAGTCGAGGGAAATCATGGATAATAGGTCGAACGTGATAACATCGAATATCTTGACTGTTTCGTCCACACCAGCAGTCGCAAAGCTTCGCCCATCCTTGCTCACGGAAACCGACTTAATCTCGCCATTGTGTGCCTTGAACTCCTTGACGAACTCGATGCCTTCAGCAATCTTCTTCCAGAACTTTACGACACCGTCTATCGAGGAGGTGATGAGGAATTCGGTCAGGGGAGTCCATGTAATAAATAGGACCTGTTCCTTGTGCATCAGGGACTTTGAGTAACGGGGCGACTTTGGCAAAGCTGCAACGTAAAGTTTCTCGTGAGGCAAGACTCTTCTTTTCTTCTTGGGTGCTTGCGAGGGTAGTTGAGGGCCCATGTCATCGGAGGAGCTGTCTAACGATTTGTTAGTATCGTCAATGGTCACGCAATAGGATGTCGTACCTGACGCATCGTCGCGAAACTCTGAATGGTTTCGCTTCTGAGAGCGATTGTCATCATCTGAAGCCATCTTTGATGATAGGCCTTTCCGGAAATTTAGAATCAGGTGTTTTTGATGTTGCGACAAATTGGCAACTTTCAGATGGAGTTTTGGTTGATTTACACTTTGCGACAGGCTAAGGTTGTTGGCAAGGCAAAGTCAGC
The DNA here is from genome assembly GCA_002980515.1 of Fusarium burgessii. Taxonomy (NCBI): domain Eukaryota; kingdom Fungi; phylum Ascomycota; class Sordariomycetes; order Hypocreales; family Nectriaceae; genus Fusarium; species Fusarium burgessii. The sequence goes on along the minus strand of PVQA01001317.1, from coordinate 34,667 downwards.
CTCATGTGGCACGACCTTCAATTGTGGCTTCATTATGCCCCACTACGTCTCGACAAAGTTCCACATTGAGATCATGACATCCATTCAGCATAAACGGGATTCCATCAGCTCCGAGACCCCGGCTCCGAGGACGGGTCAAATCAAGTTTGTTTCCTGTTTGATATCATGTGAAATAGAAGATTAGACTCAAGCAGCTTCTCTTATTCTTTCATATGCTCTCCGCTTGCTCCTCCAGAGAACCTCTTGTCTTGTCTTGTCTTCGACTCAAACGTCTTAGTTGGATAACCTCACTACCTGCCTTAGACCACAATCATCATGGCACCTCATCACCCTCTTCAACGACTCACGTCTCCCTCAAGAGATATTTCGCTATTACTTCATATCATAGGAACAGCCTCCTTCAGCTATAATTTCCACTTTCTCACAGTCTGGGATACGCCTATTGCCAGATCTTACGGATGGCATATGCAGTTCCTTACCATTATTGGGCTTTCAGCATCATTGATTGCCTTTGTACTCGGGGCATTGGCTGATATTACTCTGAGCCCAACTCTCTTCCAGGCAAAAAATGCTGTTGCTATTCTTGCTACGCCTCTGGAAGTTGTCATCTCAATATTGTATTGGGGCTTGAGGCTCATCGACCCGAAGCTGCTCATGCCTGATGATGACTTTGACCTAAACATCATCATTGATATGGGATTTCATCTTGCGCCAACTGTCCTCTTGAGTCTAGATCTTATTCTCCTTAGCCCTCCTTGGACTATCCCAGCTTATGCTATTATGGCAATCAGCACTGTCATTGCATTTGCCTATTGGTACTGGGTTGAGCTTTGCTTTAGCCACAATGGATGGTACGTTATTCTTTACTTCTTGGTGAACCAGCCAAATGCTCACATATGCATAGGTATCCCTATCCCCTATTCGAACTTCTTTCCACGACACAGCGAGTAATGCTATTCACATTCTCAGCTGGACTAGTTACAGTCTCTTCCTCGTGCCTCAAGTGGGTTTATGGGCGAGTTAATGGCTACGAAACTGCTCAAAGTGAGGCACACAAGCCTCTCAAGAAGATCCAATAACCACCGCAATCAATGAAGATTTCATTACTCACAGTGAATATACATACATGGGGTGTTGGACATGAATGGTAGAGGCAATAGACATCTTGTAGTATGGTATCCAGCCACTGAAACATAAGAGGGCAATAAGATTCGTATATACATGAGGTGAAAAATGAGAAGAAATACATCTTTACTTATTAGACTCATGTCTATAGTTATAGTTAATGAACGTTTGCTGGAATTTATGTCAAGTCTTGAATGCCAAACGGCAATGACAAACAGTGAGTTTTACACTGAGTGTGGCCCCGCTCCCACGGAAACATCCCTTGAACATCACAAACACACCCCACCAAAGTTCCTCAACTTCGACGAGCAATCTGTGCAGCAGAATACTACCAACTTCGCCGCCGAACTGTCTCTATAACAATAGCCATCGCTTCTTCAAAAATGGACATTGATGACATCCTCCGTCAAGTCGACCCTACGTCTCATACTGTCCCCAGCGAGACACGCGACCTGCAAGCTTTGACGCGTCTCTGGGTTGCCGAGCGTTCAGCACCCGAGCTTCTCGAGTAGGTTTTCCCTCTTTATTCCTTGTTTTTAGTTACTTATAATATACAGGTGGCCAACAGACGGCTTGTTTGAGCGCGTTAATGCACGTATTAAATCCCAGATCGAGAAGATTGAGGATATGACGGGCGATATGGATCCAAAGACCAACTTTGCCCTCATCGTTATTCAGACGGAGCTCGAGAGGTACAAATTCCTTGTTCGAAGTTTCCTTCGAGCTCGCATAGCAAAAGTAAATCCCAGTATACTCAATGAACCACAGAAATCTAACTTTCCTCAGATCGATAAACATACCTTACACTACCTCTCAACCCAGGAGCTTAGAGACAGGATGTCACCAACAGAATTAGCCTATGCCACAAGGCATCAAGCTCTTCTACACAATCACTACCTATCGTCATTCTTGGCATCTTTTCCGCAGCTGCTACAGAATCTCAACGACACTGCAGGCAACATCAGCATGATTGATTCACCAGATCTGGACACAGCTGTCTTTGTTCGCATGCTCAGAGATAAGGACGTTCATGGCAAAGGAACTGATGATGATATCACTCTTCCCGCCGAGAACGGGGATGTTCTAATACTGAGATGGTCAAGTGCAAAGCATATGGTAGATGTTGGAGATGCTGAACTCGTCTGATGCGCTAGCTGCAACAAAGTTTGAACCAAACATCTACGGGAACTCATGCGCAGTCGGTACATTCACGGTAATTCAATTTTTACTTACTCGTGGCCACCCTCTCTTTGCGAGTTGTTCGCATTCGCATTCACCGCCAGTCTCAGCTTTTTAACTCCTAAGCACGATACACTGATTCTATCTGACTGGATCGTTCAGCAAGTCGGAATGACTCAAAATGCTCAGCCTCTGCTTGGCATCCCCAAACCTGTCAGCTCTGCCTCGTTCCCAAAAGGGCAATCAATCTCAGACTGGTCTCAAGCTCCTAGTCCAATCACGGATTTAGGATTCAACAAACAACCCATACTGGCCATAAAGGTCAGGATCACGGAGATGGCTTGATAGATATACGCTGCCATATCGCAAAGGGCTTTACCATGATTATAAAAAAGCGAGATATGCTGCGATGAAATTTTTTGCTCAGATCGCATTACCATTGTCGATAGGACGTTGCTATTACAACTTACATAACCGAAGAAACACCATCATGTCTGCCCCTAACATCACTCCCGATACCACTATCGCCCTCGTCACTGGTGCCAATCAGGGCATCGGCTTCGAAATCGCCAGGAAGCTTGCCAGCGAAAACAAAGATTACCATGTCATTGTCTCAGGCCGCCGTCCAGACGCTATACAAGATGCAACCTCTTCACTTCAAGCCCAAGGTCTTAACGTCTCGCCTCTCGTACTGGACATTACATCAGACGATAGTATCGCTGCCGCTGTCAAAACGATCGGTGAAATTTTTGGTCGTCTTGACGTCCTCATCAACAACAGCGCCATCTCAGGCTATGGCATGACGGTGTCTCGGAGGGAACTTATGATGGCCGTCTACAACACCAATTGCATTGGCACAGCCCTCGTCACTGACTCTCATTCCGCTCCTTGAACGCTCTACTAAGACCCGTCGTATTGTCTTTGTCTCTACTGCCTTGGGCAGTCTGACGCTGAAGGCTGACCCTGCGAACCCAATGCACAACTTTGATTTTGGTGTTTACACACATAGCAAGTCGGCTCTCAACATGATTGCTCTGCACTATGCCGTAAGATATGAGGATGATCCGCAGTGGAAGATCAACATTACGTGCCCAGGGCACAACTCCCGAACCGCCTTGAATGGTTATGCGGGCACCGAGCCTGTTGATCTCGGCGCCATTAGCTCTTTCAATGCCGCCACTCTGGGATCTGATGGGCAGACTGGCACATTCAAGGACGATAAGAGGGTTATCCCATGGTGAAGAGAGCAAAGCATCTTCAGGTCTCAAGGCACATCAACAATGGCCATAGTAAAAAGATACAAGTCTCTTGGAATATGCAGTCATTTTATAAACTCTGAAATGGTATCATCTGCATGGTGCTATGCTCCAAGTCAAAATGCTTTGCATGCATATGAAATCGAATTAACCGGACGCCTTGCCAAGCCATATCATTCATGGGCTTATTGGCTAGTTGCCTTCCCTTTTCTTCCTACCCAAGCCTTTTCCTCCTAACCTGACTCTATATTTCTATTTCGTTTTTGTATTTCCTTCTTTAGACGTCGGTCTGACTCAAAGAATAACCAAAGCGCAAGTCTTCATCATTAAGTAGGAGCTGGTTGGCATCCAAGTTTAGGCCTCGCTATGAGACGTGCCGGGGCGTCCTTCCCAGAGCGCCTGCTCACGACGCATCTGCTGCCAACGGTAAGGCAAAACGGCGCTGCGAAGACCAACGGAATGAAGACGGCGCTGGTCTGGCAAACCGATGAAACCAGCTGACGGTTGACGGCGATGGAAACCGTCCCGGCACCATGCACCACTGGCGCTCTTGGGGGCGTCCTCAATGGGCGAGTCTTCTTGGTCAGGATCGCGGTGGTCTTTGATATCAATCTCAAGAGTCAAGGCTGTCGAGTAACGGCGCTCAGGCAGTGTAGCAGTACGAGGTCTGGTTCGGGGTCGAGCGAGGGCGTCGGGGAAGTCCGATGTATCGAATGGCTTTCGGAGAGATTCCTGTCCCTTCTCCTTCTCTTCTATCGCTGGGGAGAAGAAATCCTCCTGGATTAGTAGCCTTTCCGGAGGAGCGGAGGCAATGGTAGGCACAAGAGGACGTTCCTCAGAAGGCGTGGGCTCCTCTGGCATCTCAGGTGAGTCGGTCGAGACAACCTGAACATCTTCAGCTACAGTTTCAGTAGGTTCGAGAAGGGTATCCTCGGGAACAGTTTCGAGAAAATGGGTGACCATTTCAGGGAAATTTCCATCGGCCGCATCAGAGGGTGGAGTATGCTGCTCTTCATTATCCACAGCATCGGTCTCAACGGAAGACTGGGCAGGTTCTGTATTCCTGGAAGGGTGTGATGTATTCTCAACATGCTCTGTCACTGCTAGCGACTGAGCCTCGCGGTCCTTAGCATCGCCATCCATGGAGATGCCAGAATCACTGGAAATGGGTGCTCCCTTGGGCGCTCGAGACGCGTTCACCTCCAGTCCCTTCTCAGATCGCTTTGCGGCAGGAATTGGGGTTTCCATGCCATGCTCCTCATGATGGTCGTTGTAGATAACCTCATCAGCGTGAGAGTGGATAGAAGGAGGCTTTGGGAATTCATTCAATAGAGACGCCTCCAGTGCCTTCTGCGCGGCATCAACGTGCGGAACGTCAAGTTTCTCGGCAGCTACAGGTCCGGCCTTTGGCGTTTGTACTTCTGAATCACTAGACAACTGCAACTCCATTTGCTGCTGATCAGACAAGTGCTCCTCAGTGACAGTACCCGCAGCAACATCAGGGGAACTAGCATCTTTTGTCTCAGTATCCTCGCGAATACTGGCTGCAGGCGTAGTTCCAAAGCTCGTCTCAGATTTTGAGTTGGCCTCAACTTCGGTAGGATCCTCGCGAAGCGCATCTATGGCCTTAACCATCTCCCAGCGGCCCTCGGAAACATGAGGGGTTGCGATGGTGTCCTTCTCAGCGGTGGCCTCGGCCTTTGTCTGTCCGGGTACAAGAGCTTCCGACTGAGGCACTTGTTCCGCAACACACACGGTTGGGATTTCTTCAGCCACCTTTGCCTTTTGGAGTTGAGATGTCACAGGGGCCTGAGGCTGTGACTCTTCGTGGGTTTTGACTAGCTCGTGCTCTTCTGGCTCTAGAAGCTGGTCTTGATTTCCAGATAGGTTTGGCATGCGAGTGTCCAGGGATCGGCGGGCCGCTTTCTTGTCAGGATTTTCAGCCGGCTTCTCTTTGATCAGCTGAATAGGTTCGTCATCATCGGTGATCGGACGGTGGAATTGTACCATTCCACTTGCAATGGCATCCATATCAGACTGCTCTTGATAGATGATTCTGCGACCATCATCCATGATCCGAAGTCCTTCGTTGGACTGATCATGGGGCATGGCCCGCGAAGGGGTTGCAACGACAATGTCTTGAGGGCTGATGCTATCAGTATCCACCAGACTTGGAGTAGACGGGGGTTCGGACTGGTTCTCGTCGTCTGCCATGAAGTCAGACATATAGCCATGCTTCTTAGCCATCTCAACACCCGATGGCACTCGGCGCAGATCGGGTGACGGTGTTGCTGGTGTCGAAGGAGACTCAGCAGAGTCCCTCAGATTTTGCTTAGCAATTTTCTTGACAAGCGAGTTGTCAGAATGGGTGCTAGCCATGGATCCGTGGAAGGATGTCTCAGAAGGCTGGCGAGGAAGAGGCGAGGCAGTAAGCGAAGGCGTAGTTGGCGCAGCAGACGATGAGCCAGCCGTGGACAAATGAGGCCTCAACAGCTGGCCTGCTCCAATGGAAGAGGCAGCTGTTCCGCTTGTCTTAAGCCGCAAGTTTGGCAGAGTATCCGGACAGTCGATGGCGCATGTATCTCTGCAGAGCATTGTGATATCTGAACGAATGCGTTCTTTCAAATGAGCTTCAAGAGCTTTTCGCTCTAGATCAGGTATCGCAAACTTCTCGAAATGTACACTATCATCGCCGCCAGCACCGCCAAGGAAACCGTCAAAGATGAGGTGTCCACGCTTGTGGACGGTCATAGTAGCAAGAGCATCCTCATGATGCTCAAGAACATTACTGATGCCGGTCTGGAGACGTTCCATGACAGCTTCCATGGTTTGGCGACAATACGTGACAGTGGGATCGAGTCGAACGACGAGAGGCTCATGAACAGACCAGTCCTTGCCTCGAAGCTCACGAATGGTAAGAGTCAAGTCATCCAAAGACCGCATGGATTTGTCCGTCATATCACGAGCTTTCTCCAGCTTCGCTTTGACTTGATTAGCGAACTCGTCAAAATCGCGGCCATTATGGTCATTGAAAAGAACTTTGCTTGTCTGGATGCGATGGGAAAAGTATGTATAATCAGGGCCAATGTGGTTGCGAACCTTGACCATTACATCAACAGCTCCATCTTCGATGTGAGTGCAGCCACCGCTGCCCTCCAGGCCAGAGCAAGACTTGTGACGCTTGTCAAATTTGCGCTTCCAGGCGTCAACTGGGTCAGTGATGAGGTTGGAGACACGAGTTGTCAATTCCTCGCCCAGTAAAAGGGGAAGAGGTGAAGGCTGACGACTATCAATCTTGATGGAAGCATTCCGGTTTTCTGGGTAGCGAGTAGCGCAACGACTGCGCAAGAAAAGCTCAATCGAATATCCAGATACGAACTCAAATTTTTGAGAGTCGCTCACAAAATGAGACCGGGGGATGCATGCCATCGATTGCGGCCGGCCGGTGCACGGCCGGAAGGTCTCGGACTCCGGGCTGGTAGCTTCAGACTCAGCGGACTCGGACCATTGGAATCCGGGGTCGTGCCGCACTAAAAAGAGACCGATAATCCGGTCGGTAGCGGCAACAACCTCACGAGCATCGTCATGTGTCAACTCATACTCTTGGAAAGAGCGCAATGACTTTTCTACGAGAATGAGGCCATCGCGCTCAACACGATACGTGATACGATAACGCAATGGCTTAACGTCACGATGTGGTTTGCGGAGCGGGTCGAGAGCGTTGCTATCGTGGCGTGTGATAAGCTCAGAGGAGCAATGCTGCAGGCGCGAAAGCAAAGCTTGGCAAATGCGTTCGGTAGCTTTCAGCTGGGAAGAAGCTTCATAGTCGCGGACATGCTCAGAAATATGAGGGGACTCGAATTTGACCTGGACATGCACCCGAAGACCAGGTTTGGCAACCTTTTGGGAAGTTGAAGGAGATGCTGGTGGAGAAGGCAAAGGAGGGATTGAAGACTGTGACACATCCGAATGTCTGTTTCTTCTCCTACTTAAGAGTGGGAACCGACGCTTGGTGTTTGACAGAGAGAAAGAGGGTGAAGAAGTGACAGAATGGCCGTCGGCCGAGTTGCTTGATCTTCTGAGAGGCATGTTTGGCTGATCTCGTTGATAATCGTTTTCTTTAAGTTTTGTGCACCGTTCAAGCAGGCGTATAAGTCGAGATTTTGGTTCTCAATGGCACAAAGGGTCCATTGGGGATCGTGCTGTTGTATGCTGCCGTCTTCAAGAAAGGAGATCGTACACAGATATCGTCGATTTGCGACAGGAAACTCAACAGGGAAGATATCGAGGAAGAAAAGATTGTAGTCGTGAGGCCGGGCGCAACGAAAAGCAAAGGCCACGGCAAGGAACTCGGCGGCGGGGTCACTGATTGCAACCAAGGAATGATCGACTGACGCAGGCGCAGGCGGAGTCCAAAAGTCTTGGATAGGTACTTGTTAGGTCAGACTTAGACAGTAAGGTATGTAAATGGATGGATCAACGAGCGGCAGGGCGTTTCCAAGGATGTGCGCTGGCGCAATATGAATGGAACACCAACTGTGTCCGTGTACGGGCAAAGATCCTATCCTATGGAAGCCGTGTGAGGAAAAAGAAAAGCTGTGGCTGGTTGTGCTAAGAAGTAGAAGCACTACTAATGCTTGTGAGGTTCTCGAATAGCAAAAGATGGGTTTTCACTGGTGAACTATGAGGGGGGAGGGGGACCGCCTGTCATGGCGCATGAAGCATGGCGGGCCTTTTTAAGATCTTGCTTGGTGTTCTGTCTATCCATATCTGCTTCCGGCTTCCATGGACAATGCTTCTTGGAGATGACCTATGGATCGATTCTCCCCCAAGTCAGAATGCCCAGTACCCGAGGCATCTGGCTGTGTCTCTGGCAAAGTGGACTGTCATCTTATCATGATCCAACACTTCTCTACCGGGACGCGCCGGCGTGGAGGGTCCCTGGAGGTGGCTCTTTTGGACTCCGTGGGTTCTTCGTAGGCAAGGTTGGGATCATGCCACGGCGCTGGGTTTGATGGTGGTATCCATGCTTGGCTGGCTGCTGGGACTTTGCCCGCTGAGATGGAGGGAGAGACACCATGCCCTTTGCCGTTTAAAGTAACGGTTTAGGTGGGCATGGGCATCTTGGATGATAGCGATGGCGTGATGTTTTCGTTTATTTAATTGACGATCTCTCAGCTTCGGGCAGTTCCTAGCTATATTGTTGAAATGAAGGAATGGATTTGAAATTTTTTTCCTGTCTGTGATTTCAGGTAGTTACCAGCTTATGGTATTCATATTCTTTCTTAAATTTCTTTCTTTCCAAATTGCTTTCTTCCTCCACCCCCACCAAAATCGACCTTTGTAGACGGCTACCAAGATCCGATAACACGCACCTGCCTCCTGCATTTTCGTGCAAGTCATTATGTACCTCCACTAAGTATGGATCCTACTGCGGGTTAACGACCTTGCATCCCCTGGAAGTTGGAGGCTGGGTCCGAGCTTATGGCGCCTCAGTGGATACCTGCATCAATTAAACTCCACTGCAAAAATCGACCATTTAACCCTGGCTCTCTAATCAGTTTATCATTCGATGAGTGAGGTTTCTCCAGGATATAAACGAAGTCAGGCTCAGATCTAGGCTCGAGCTTGGGTCTTAGCTAGGTACATATCTAGTCTCAGATCAAATTTTTATGACCTTCAGTAAGACGGACTCTCTGTTCCACATCTTTGTGTGTTCAGCTTTCTCGGCTACGAACAAGTTAGGGTAATACCGTCAAGGATGAATGTGCAAAATGAGGGCTATGATGAATATATACATATTCAACCTCGTCCAGACAAAGCAAGGAAAGAAGGGATAGGATCCATAGAGCGAATCCTTGCACTCGGTTACAGGCCCGCATACCATATGAACTTGAAAGTCAGCTCTGGAAGATCAAAGGACAGCTGACGTGCTGTATGGGGGAGTTTCCATAATAACTCTCCAAATACCGTATCTCACGAGATGAGGCCTGAGCACATGACGGGTTGTCAGGCAGTTCCAGGTCAACCATCAGAGTTTCTTGTTCTGATTCCGGCAGAGTGGTTGGCTGTGTGTTACATTTGGGTCAACTGATATCCCCTTAATTTTCCTATTTTGATATTACGATCCTTGTCCGGCATCTGTCTGCTCTACAAGTTTGTCGTCTGAAGATGACAAAGAGGAAACTGACCAACCACGGCTCAAGCCTTAAAACTCTGAGCCCCTACCAGCACACCATATCATTCCTCTTCAGGTAGCCACAATCAATATCAACCAGCTGAATAGACGCCCTGAAAACTATCGAATCTTGAGCTTTCAACAGCAATTGGAGGACGTGGCAGACCAAAACACTTCCATGAATGAATTACCGGTCGATACCGTGCAACCCGTGCCGCGTTCCGTTTTGTCAGCCTGTGAATTTGGCTTGCCAACTGGACAGAAGCCTGTTGTAGAGAATACCCAACAACCCAAATTCACTTTCAAATGCCTCTCGCGTGAGCGATTCTTGCCGAAATTCTGCGTCACGATCTGGCCACTCAGGAGTCCGTTCACCCTTAGATCTAGGTCTGCTACCATCCAATACGCAGAAGTCAGACCACACTTGCGCAGGCATGCCAGGCTTCCCCGACGGCATTTATGTAAAGTACAGACTCTGCATTGCATAGTGCAGTGCGTGCATTGCAGGGCTGTAGTTACCTCCAATTTAGAGTTGCTTCATTTTCTAATGAGGCCCTTCTCGAGGCCTTTTCAGGGTGTATTTCAGCCAATTGTTGCCATCAGCCGCGATTCGTCACAGTGTAGCATCACAACGCATTGCCAACATCACGATCTTCAACCACAGATGTTATGGACACGTGCCCACTAGAAGGCCTCTGCTCTACTTCTCAAAAAGCAAACTGCATTAAGTATTCAACGTCATGACCTCATCGTCCATCCGTGTCTTTTCTTCTCCCGATTTCCTCCGTGATCTCAGATCAGTTTTCGCTCTCTTACCCTATAGCGATCCGATCACATCCCGACAAGTATACTTGATACATCTCATGATGTCTGTGAGGCATGTATGTCATGTTATTACTTGATCCTACGAATTTGAATGACTTCCACTACAACGGCCGGCTCCATCCTCCGGTGAACGTGCACGAACTTGTCACACATGTTCCCATGGACCGGAACAGTGAGTCCAACCGCGTGCTCGGCTTTCAACCGGGATAGTGAGCTGCTTAGAAATGCATCTGTATAACCTAGACAGGGTTTCCTGCAGTGCGCCAACATGTGAGCAGCTGCTTGACATTTACCAACTGAGACAAAAGCCATGGCCGGCGATAATTCGGGCAGGCGAACAAACCCAACTTTTCCAGCATGCTTGAAAATGTCGAGCTTACGATAATTGATAAACTAATCCTTCTAGCATGCCACTTGAGTATGGAAGTCGTATATATTGACTATGTGCATCCAAACGTGTTGTCTACCTGCCTTTAGTGTTGAATATATCCAGTCTCAATACAATATGGGTAATGAGGACTGGGTTTCAGTAGGAACTTATCTCGCTCTTTTAAATGTGGAAGGAAGTTTAAGCAAACTCTAATAGACCACCAGCGCCGGTGGCTTCCTTCCTCGTGCGGGAGCTCCCGTCCGCGAATTTCCTATTCAGGTAATGCGATATCAACACCATAAAACTGAAGATAGGATGTAAAAATACCAGAGTCGCGACAGATCGAAAACTCAAATAGAGAATACTATTAAAACTCAAAAAAATAACAGCTGACAGGCGCTGGAGACTTGCTCCCACCAGGGCTTGAACCTGAGACCTTCGCATTACCGGATACTCGGTTTGAAGTATTAGTACGACGCTCTAACCAACTGAGCTATGGAAGCCGATCAGCTGTTGCTTGGTGTTGAAAATTCGCGTGCTTCCACAGCTCATGTTGACGGAGCATCTCGTAACGGCAACGCTCTGGTTGACATACAACCTTTGAACCCCTTTTCTGGGGGCACATTAATGTATAAATTTGTTATTAAAAAGATAAAGAGCCTAGAGTGAAGAAATTCGAACTCTGTCCAACGAAGATGGAGCTCTGGGAGAAAATGAGATATCAGTGTTAAACACCTCTGAGCCCATAATATGAATCTGATAGCTACCTACACTGCAACAATCACTTGGCTTCTCGGAAGTGAAAGAAGGTATAAATAAGACATGGTACAAAACGTCGTTAGGTGAAGCAAATAGGGAAGAGGGGAATAGTGAATGCCATCTGGAACGGGTCACGGCGTCATAGGCAAACGGCAACCTGCAGTTGACTCTTTCAAGCATCATGAGTAAATGCTGCCAGGCTATTCGCATATCCATTGTCGGACTATTCATACCGTCACCTTGACTTGGTGAGTATCCACAGAGATTTCGATGTATCCTCCCACGACCATAACTTCGTGGATCCCTTTTATCTTCTTGCGTCGTTAGATTGTCATCCAAAGGTGACCCCAGAAGTCAACAAGTCAGTACATATCTTACAGCCGTTTCGACCACAATATTCTCAAGTCAGCCTCAGTCATGTCTCGTCGCGTTGACGAAGATTCGGACAGCGATATTGCTGGTCGCTTTGGTCTCATCGTTCTCACTCCCACCACCTCATCCCCGTATGGCAACAAAGATGTATCTCTCATGGACCGATGGACCGATTACTTCCAGAAAGGCACCCTGCAAGACTACCAGCGACTTTGTGCTGATCTGGGCCTGCCAAGCAATCTTCCAAGCAAGACTAAATGCCGAGATGTAAGTTTTCAGATACCCATGGTAGCTTGAATATTCTAACCTTACTCCAGGCGCTCAAAAGAATCAACGTCAACATCAAGCAGTTTTTGGAGTGTGAGAACAAACCCGATGGCGTCAAGCTCTTCAAGAGCCGAAAAGCACTTATTCGCTGGACGCTCAAGAAAAAAGCCGTCTTCCCCAAACACGATCTACCCAAGAGCAGCCCACTGCGGACGCTGTTGAGACAAATTTTCGACTAACCACATGTGTTGTACGCGGGAGAAGGACCAGACACGAGAGATTGTACCGGATACTGGACAGATCACTGAATATTGAGTGTGCAACCCATGGAAATGATGAGAGAATACTGGTTGTAGATAATCATACGCCGTTTTTATGTCCCTTAGATACCTAACTCCTAATCTCCCAGAGCCTGATCTTCCCTGTGTCATTACCAACCGCCAGCAAATCACTTTGATTTCCAAATGCGACTGCTGTGATTCTTCCAAGAGGTGTCTGTTCCGTAGGCCAGTTACGGTATACTGTGCATGTAGGTAGATGCACTAGACGCAGAGCGTCCTTCTTATGTTGACTTCCAAAAGCCATGAGCTGGCCATCTGGGGAGAAAGCGATGTGCGTGATGGGTGTGACAAGCTGCTCAAATACTCTTGTAGGTGTAGGGCGCTCTTTAATGGATACTTCCTCTGACTTGAGTACGATGAGCTCGTTACGATCGTAGATGTTGGTGATACCGCTGTTGGAGCCCACAGCGACCCATCGATCGTCACCAAGCACAGCTGGGCCCTGATGACCGCCAAGAGCGAGGACAATGCCTCCAACACAGCCCTCATCATGCCATATTCCCAAGAAGGAGCGGCTCTCCATGCTATACTCGCCAACCTGGCCATCTCGACCAAGTATAGTCATACCGTTTCCAGTGCTCCACCAGGCAAAGTCTGCAATGCCGTTTTGACTTGAGAGCCTGGCAGCGGAAATCCACTGCATAGATGTTGTGTTCAGAACGTTGATAATACCACCTCCCTTCCTGGTAGACGCAACAATAGCCATGTATCGACCGCAGGGGCTGAGTTTGAATCGCTCCATAGTCTTATGCTCGAGCCTGTGACCAAGGATCTGTGTTGTCTTTTGCACCGTTCCTGACTTAAGATCCCAGTGGTGGAAATATTTTCGTCGGCCCGCGAAGAACACCTTTTCGCCATGAGGATATAAGAACTCGGCCCTTCGAATATCGACCTGCTTGACTTGTACTGAAGTCAACTGAGGATTGGGTGTCGGATGAGCAGCTGGCGCGATGTGATGGAGATAGAGAACAGAGGCTGTGCTTGAAGAGAGGAGGACTGGGAACTCGGGGTGGAAGGAAAGGTTGGCAACAGGGGCCTTGTGCTTGTCTGGAATCTCTCGTGTACGTTGGATGTCAATGACTTCGGGTCGTAAGCGTCGCTTCTTGGTTGATCCAGCTCCGGCCAGACTGTTAACGTCGCGAAGGAACTTCTCAAGAGGCTGCGCAGAAATCTCAGAATCGGAATCGCTGTCTGCTGAAGAATCGGACGCGGCGGATGATCGTCTTCGCTTGCTCGGCCGTCCATCTGCTTCACGCGCCCATGCCGGGAGGGGGTTAAGTCGAAGGTACTGCTGTCGCAATCTTCTGCTGTACTCAGTTCCGCTCACAAGATCCTCGGCCTCCGTCTTTCGCAGCTTTCGTAACCGAGTGGCCCCAGCCAGAGAAATGGCCAGTCTATCGTCATCGCTATCTTCCCAAACAAGGGCGTTTCCATTGGTGGACTTTGCTGCTTTTGTAACCTCTGCGGCACCTGGTCCAGCACCTGTGTCGAACATGAAGAGGTCTGCATCGTCGATTTCCTCCAGTCCAGGATCTTGCTCGGCAAGCTGGAGTTCTTTTCCCTCCGTATCCCAGCTGCTATCAAAAATCCCATCATCTTTGAACAGTTGCGTCCGGAAGCCCGCCTTGTTACCTAGGACAAGGCGCTCCAACTCTTCCTCGTCTGAATCTTTCTCGTATAGCGCAATGGTAGGCTTCTTTTGAGGAACCTCGTCTTCTGAGTCAAACTGAGACTCATTCTCCGAGGAGGATGAAGATGAGGGATCCAGCATTTCTTCGTCTTGTGGTGGCGCCATTTTGTCGTTTGTCTCAACCAGACTAAGTTTTGCGGATTCTGGATTGGAAATGTTGACGGCCATGGAATTTTTTTAGAGGGTCCTATCAGCCTTGCGCACGCGACTATATATGATAGGCTCTTCAATTTATGGAGGGTGGAGTTCTGACCAATCACATAGCGACCTGAATTGGGCTGATATCTCTATAACAAGCCCAGAGTTAGTACTTAATTAACAAAGGTCAACGCATGTTAATATGCAAATCAACCTGTCTTTCCAAGTCTAATATTTGTTTACAAACCTTATGAAATAGGCAAAATTAAATCACTATTTAGTTTTGGCGAGTCCTGCCAGTCTGTTGTAGACTTCACAACCTCTCACAATTTCGGTGATCCTGGGTAAACCAAGTTTGTTATCTACAAAAGGTGAGAGTGAGGACCTTGCAGGAAAGTCTGAAACAATCCAAATAACATTACTTCTGGGTATTTAAAAATCCTTTCGCCACTATTCTGCTGCCGCCTCTGCCAACACTTTTTCGAGTCTATGTAGATCGGGACTCACTGACTCTTGAGACTTCAAAGTCAAACATGAGCCTGCTTGTGCTACATCAATGAGATTTTCAACTTTACCACCCTGGGACAATCCAGAGATCAACACTCCAAAGAATGTATCTCCAACACCGTTGACAGATACAATATTCTGAACCTTTTCGGCTGCGGAGAATAGTCGCATATAGAGTCCACCAACGGTGGGATGGTCGGTCATAGAGCGAGCAAGGATATATTCTTCGGAATCAGGGTCCCTCAAACGAGGATCGTCTTTCCCAAGGATGGTGGTAAGGAGAACGCCTTGAGGTCCAAGTTTTGTCACAATAGTCGGAATGTAAGGGAGTAATTGAACGGACTGAACGGGGACACCGGCGTCAGTCAGTTCGGTTGAAGTCATTTGAACAAAACGATCCCGGGCGCCTCGCATGCCAAAGGCATCGATTATATCGAACCACTCAGGGGCTTCAAAATAGCCGTTATCACGAGCTGCAGAGTACATAGCTGCTAACTCGTAGCTGTTGGGAGAAGCAATGTCCACTGTAGGCGTGGGGAAAACCCGAAGTTTCGGGTGTCCTTTTTGAGTACAGAAAAGGTTCATAGACTTGGCTGTCGATACTGGTTCGAAAGCAATCTTGCAGCCTTGGTCTTGGCCAGCTTTGAGCCATGCTCGAATATCCTTCTCGCTCCAATTGCCATCCACTACCAACCACTTGGGCTTGGTTCCTCGGACAGCAGATTTCCAATACTCGGGGAATGAATGGTTTGTAAAGATACCCATATCGGCCATAGCCATGACGAGGTTTTTGTTTGCATCATTAACAGCAACGTACTGAGCCGTTCTGTTAGAACCATGGTACTCATGCCCTAGTTGTCGAATATAAGTGGTGTCAAGGCCAGAGGCTTTGAGTCCATTAAGGATGGTCTTGCCAGCACTACAGCACGTCAGTGAGGTTCGTATATTAATACGAGCACGCTTACACATCATCACCAACCATACTGCAAAGCCGCACTCGAGCATGTCTGCTTACAGAGTGGGCAGCAAGAGCTACATTATGACCAACGCCTCCAATTGACTGGCTGATACTGGATGGATTGGAGGTGTGGAGGACGGGTGAAGCGTCACCCGACTTTGGGGCATAGTCACAGCTAAGATCAACAGCAACGGAACCAGCGACAAGTATATCAGCCTTGCTATCGGGTGTTACTTCTGGTTCCTTGAGCTCAGCAGGAGCAGTAGATGCAGTCGCAGATGGAGCGGCAGGGAATGAATTGCTATAGCTACGATTAGATTTACGTCCGAGACCATTCATCGCTGTACTTACACAGTCTTGACTGGGTCAGAACCAGAAGACAAAAATTTTGAGAGTTCGACAGCGATGTTGGTGGCCCGGGTGATGTTGGATGTTACCAACGCCTTGTTGGCAATGACGGCCTTCTCTCCTGTGAGCTCCTTGAGCCTACCCAGGATATAAGGAGTGTTAGCGCTGCCAGTGAAGCCCTTCTCATTGGCCTCCCTGACAGCCTGTTCGATATAAGCCTGCATCTCAAGAGCAGGAATGCCAAACTCCTCTGGGATGGGATTGGCGAAGAGCAAGCCTGATTCAATGCCAAGCTTTTCCTGGGCCAGAATGATAGCTGCAGCCTCCTTCTCAGTGTGGACAACAGAAGGGCTCTTGATGCCACTGTCACGAGCCCAGAAAGCAGGGAAATCAATTTTTCCAGATCGACCATCTGCAAAGGTCGAGACATGAGCACCCTGAGTCTCGAGGAACTCCAGCGTCCTGGGAATATCGAGGAAGCCCTTGCAGCCGCTGCTGATGACAGCGACTCGGGTTCGGCCAAGTTCAGTGAGATCGGCAGAAACGTCCATTGAGTCTTGGCCTCCACGGTGAACGCCACCCAGACCACCAGTGCCAAAGACTCGAATGCCTGCGAGCCTGGCAAGCAACATAGTTCCAGAGATAGTGGTGCCACCATGAATCTTCTGTCCCGTCAAACCCTGAAGCAAGTTCCAGTCAGCCCTACAGCCCGTGTATACCAAATACGTTGAATTTGGATGTAATGTTGCACACATGATGCATGACGAACATCAGTGCCTAGCTTGACTTACCATTCCTGCGAGGTAGGCAATATCTCTCCTGGATGCCTTGACAGCGCTTCCACTCTCAATCATGCGAATAATATCAGATGCTGTTGCTCCGACAGTTGGCACGCCATCGACGATGGCAATGATGGCAGGAATGCCTCCATTGCTGCGCACAAGATCTGAATGTTGGAGGGCGAGTTCATTGCCTAGGGCTCCGTGAGTGTAGATTGTGGACTCTAGAGCAACGATGGGTTTGTTAGTGGCAACAGCATCGGTGATCTCTTCCGAGACCTTGAGCAAGTCCTTGACACCAGCCAAAGAAGAGCTCATGAGGCGTCGTTGAGAATGAGAGCAAATCGGCCGAGTTCCGGCTCCGGAGCAGCGCCGAAGGACGGAGCCATGCCGGGCGATGAGGCTTGACAACCGCATGTTGGATGTACTAGACTGCGATGAGGTAGTCGCTGTTTTCAGTGAGATGCAGCTGTACACGCCAATGAATCAAATTATAAAAATCCCCAGGATTTGAGATGAAGGACAACGTGCTTGAATAAAAAAAATCAATGCTGAAGTCGATCACCTTTACTGAGGAGGGGTTAGAGAAACTGACCCGACAACCTGAGCTAGCCTAGAGTTGGGCAATGGCAAGAGCCTCGGATCACAATTGCTAGCGACCACTTAAGAAGCCAATGATTCCCCTATCGTGAGATATCTTCTGTCACAATAAGAGAAAAGAGCTCCACAGCCGCCAATTTGGCCAGAGGATCTTTTGCATTGAGCAGGCGGTGTTCATAGTTCTTAGTTCTTGGCTATCGGAGGGCTCCGTCGGTAAATGTCCCTCTGATATTTCATTGGCTACCTCATTAAGTGGTACTCGAGGAAGTAATTCCGCTACGAGTTGAAGATGGAGAAATTGCATCGCCGTCTTGAAAGAGCGAGAAATGCACTTTTGCATTTTACAAAACTTATGGCGATATTTGTTGTCTTTACCTGGGGAAGACCGAGCTAGGCCCCTGCATTCTCAAATAAATGACGATTAAATCCCTGTCAGCTCGATTTTAAACCATGTCTGATGCCAATAATGCTCTGTGACACTGCAACATAAACATGGGGTTGAAGATCAAGTCTGAGATATTTGCAAAGAGGTGTTAACAAATTGGATACTAAGCAAACTCTTATAACGAACTCCCAACATCATCCGTTCACTGTAGGGAGTTGAGAACCAGATCGTTAATTCATTGACAATATCCATAGCCTCATCAACCGGTAAAATATCCTTGTAATTTCGCTTTTATCAAGGACCAAGGCCCCCCTCAAACATTTACCAAGGATCTCACACCTGTATTGGATATTCGGCCAAGCCCAATCTCCGGTTTCAAAAAGTAGATATTGTTATTCGAATACTGTGCCGTGAATCCGCGATGATGAATCTGGTGTTGCCCTTCCTTTTCTTCTACCCCCATTTTGCGTCTTTACACGTATAGTACTTCACTACTAAGAATGTTATCTCCAAAGCAACAACTTGCAACTGTGCTGCTCCTGGCTGAGCAAGCGTTGGCACTGAACTTTACTATTTCTAATGGCCAATTTTTTACACCTGGTTTTGTAGTGCTAGATGCGCCTCAGCCGAACACGCCCCTAGGAGGGGGTAAGTTGATACTATGACTTTGACGATATCTTCGTGACACTAACTGGTGACTTGAGACACGCTGCACGTCGCTATAGATGTAACTGCCAACGGCAAGCTGCCGTTGCCGCCGCATGATGAAGATGAGGACAACCAGGTCTTTAGCATCCAGATGTTCCTCTACAGCTACCTGACAGGTCGCAATCTAACCATCTCTAATGGCACAGCGACCGCTAATAACGCGAGTCTCGGAGACATAATGGCCCAAGAGCCAGGAAGTACAGTCAAACATATCAACTGGATATGGCCTGGCTGTCTCGTTGGTGACGGAAAACCAGAAGGAGATAGCGATCGTGGCGTTTACAATGTGAGCAATGCGTTTATACCCTTCCCAGCAGACGTACTGACAATGTTTTGCAGATTTCTATCCGACAAAACTTTAGACTCAATGGCGACGACCATTATACGATTTTCGACATTCCAATCAACGTAACCAACTCGATTCCCAAGGATGATGATCGGCCATCTTGCGATGAGCTATCGAATGAGATGCTCTCCCCTGAGGAAATCGACGCAGAAGCAGCCAACAAAGTGGGTGTTTTGTTTGCGCCAGGTGATACGATTGAGCTTGATGCCAGTGGTGAAGAATCGAAGGGGTCTTTCCTTGGTTCGAAAACGGTGGTATATGCTGGATGACTAAGCCTTTTAATGGTACTTTTGTTGTGAAGATATTCGCTTTTTAAAACACTTTCGTAACCCTGTAAGCGAAAGCTCTTTCATATAAGCTGCTATAATTATCGAGCTTAGCTTGAGAAAATAATCATTCTTCAAATATTCCATACAGTGAAAATAAAATATAAATCAAATCAAATCAAATCTAAAGGTATTCTAAAATCCAAGTAAAAAGAAGTAGCAAGTTAAAACAGCTTGTTTTAAACTGTGACACATCATCAAATCCTACTAACCAATGCAGGTCACCACATCGCCATGTCAACCATCATCTGCCATGCCAATTAGGGAACCATTCCCGTTTAGAATAACTTTAGAGTCATCGTATTGCGGGGTCACTACAACGCCGAGGAATAATCTACAACAGTCGTTAACTCATGATAGTCCAATTTGGCGTGAGCAAAGATGTTTCTCGGTAAGATCTGCTACAACAACCCTGACGAATAGCTTTTTGACTATTACCCCAGATTTGTTACCCCTGCGCACCACTGCAGCAAGCTGCGAGTTGGTAGCTGTTCGTGGAAAGGAACCTCGGTTTGCATGCTCCATTAACCATTCATTAAGTCTGTTCCCCTCCATAAGAGATGCTTATGCGTGTTGGGGCACAAAAAAGATTGACCGAATACTTTGAATTGCTGTCTGGGGCCAGCGCTGTTACTACAGTGTAATTTAACGATATAATCTTCACTTATACCGGACGCTGAAATCGCCGTCATGCCGATGCACAAAGGACTTATCCCACGCGAAGGCTTTTGCGCCGACGTTGTACTACGACTCCTTCGACAGACGGCTCTCAACCCAGCTCTCCTACTTCCTCTCGTGCTGTTCGCTCGTCTCACTAAAAGGGGACAAGATCTATCCATCCTTCACCCGAATGCCTCTGGTCACCTTAAAACACTCTTTTACGTTGCTCTAGCGCGATGGGCCAGTGGATGGTGGTCCGACAAGACCAGAAACAACTGGGTTGACGATAAATATGACTGGAAGCGCGAAATTGTGCTCGTAACCGGTGGAGCAGGAGGGATTGGTGGCCGAATTGTTAAGCTGTTTGAGGAAATGGGCATCAAAGTGGTCGTTCTTGATGTTCAGCCCATGTCTTTCGAAGTTTGTATGTGGTCTTTTTATATCTTATCCCAGTTCGCGGTCGGAACTATAGAAGAGACTAACTTTATTATGTCTGATAGCGGCCAACGTGCACCACTTCCAATGTGACCTTCGATCGCCCGAAAATGTCGAGGCTGTCGCCGAAAAGATCAGGGCCCAAGTTGGACATCCGACCGTCGTGATTAACGTGGCCGGAGTCGTAAGGGGCAAGACTATCTTGGAGTCTCAGCCAAGCGACATTCGCTTTACTTTCGACGTCAACACTTTTGCGCCGTTTTGGATAGCGAAGACATTTGTTCCCGATATGGTCGCTAATAACCATGGCATGGTTGTCACACTGACATCCTATGCGAGCTGGTTGACAATTCCTAATCTGGTAGATTATGGTGCTTCGAAAGCAGCTGCTCTAGCTTTCCACGAAGGTTTAACTGCTGAGTTGACTACCAGATATAATGCGCCAAAGGTCAGGACTGTTATCGTCCATCCAGGTCCCACCAATACTGCTCTTTTCAAGGGCTACTACCAGAATACTGACTTCTTGATGCCACCACTTGCACCTGAGTCAGTGGCTGATGCAGTGGTTAAGCAGGTCCTGGCAGGGCGGAGTGGGCACGTTGTGATTCCTGGCACAGGCACCATTCTGGCTGCTTTACGTATGCAGCCGGACTGGTATGCAATTCCCGTGAGAGCTAAGGCCCAGGCATATATGAAGAATTTCAGCGGCCGTCAAGTCATTGAGGATGTGGACGCTACAATTGAGGGCGATGGTCAAGAGAAGGAGGTCAATGAAAATGCAGCCGAAAGCACGGTCCTAGTGTCATAGTTGGAACTGGCTTCGATTTATAGTATTTGGGATGAAGGGCCATAATCTACTGTTATTTCCTTACGCCGTGTTATACATCCCGGGTAATATTACGCACATCTGTGGGAATGATTGTCTAGTTATTTACCTTCAACTGATAATTGCTAATTCATGATTCTCATCATCAGGGAAATGTAATATCAGTGTGCGGTGCTAGATACAAGGACATGAGAACACACTAATAAAGCGATACCAAATCACTGTACTCCACCACAGACTCAAGGTCCGATTAAACAAGGGCGTGCGTAGGAGCTCGGCATGTCCAGATACCTAAGTCCGAGCGAGCCCTGTGCGTTATAAGCCATCCATGTAATAGAGTACCACTGTGTTGGTGATTGCCATGCACAGGTGCTATGTCATGTCGGCGGTGCAACTGACTGACATTGCGAGACTCAGATATGCCATTCTGTAAGGGTGCATACAATGCGTGGCGTAACTCGAGTGATAGTCAGGCATGAGCCGATACAAATGATCCGATAAATTAGTCAACAAACAGATTGCTGTCTAGGACTTGGGTTGGCTCTAATGGGGAATGCTTCCAATAGGTGAGCTGGCGACAATGCGCCGACATATGAGATGAGATGTCGCTTACGCTGCACGACGCAGAAGGATCAACTTTGATGTTGACACATATACAAACAATTGTGATGAATTTGACAACTTGCATATTCAATCAAGGTGAAAGGAGTCACAGTCTGCCGGAGGCCTTGCTTCCTTGTACATCATGAGATGATGATCGTTCGCTGCATGTCGTGGTGAAAGGCTCCGTCATCAGCTCAACAGCTGCAATGTGGTAGCGTAACATGTAGGGCATGGGGTATCTGCAGACTGTAACCAGGGTTCATCCTTGACGGGAGATGGCAGTATAAGAAAATTTGAAAATTTGAGAAAACAATGTGACTTTCTGTTGGAGGAACCAAGCGGTGTTGAGAGCATTGTGACACCAGCACGTTGCGTTGAATCTGCATCCTGATCCCCGACTCAGTATCATATTTGTGTATTGTGTTACACAGGACGATATCAGATAAGCTGACTACTTGAGCCAAAACCTGCATGTATCAGTTTGAATCTGTGTGTTACTGCCACCAGATCCATCGCATCTGGGTCAATGAAACGGCTCCTACATATAACACAACTTACGGTGTAGCTCTGTTGCAGATTGTCAACTCCCGACTTCAGATAACTTCAGCTGGGAACCCTACAGGATTAACTAGATCTGTCATCGGTTTACAAAGCCTCAGGCAAAGCCCGGGAAACCGGTATCAGATGAATGGGTCGCACCCGCTCGCCAATGCTTGATAATGACACCGCCTGAGAACGGCCTCATCCTGGTTCAAAGACCCTGAGTTCCTGCAGGCGTATAGGAGAAGAGGCCAAGGAACTTAATAACATGTGACATCAAATCCTGATACTCCATCGTTCATGTCCTGACTACAGCCGAATCACTGCACCACAGCTGAAAAGGGTATAACAAGTTAGCAGATGCGGATTGAATATTGTACGAGATGAGAATCTACGTACATAACAAGTGCCTGATCCTTGCTGCTATCAGAGCAGCGAACACACAATCTGGTACCATACAACCACGTTTTCATCGGAGACTAGCAGCCGCAGAAGTGGATTCTTGGACGAAACGGCGCGAGCGTGTGGCACAGGTTCAACATCTTTTTTTGTCTTGGTCCAAAGCGTTATTGTCAAGAGTGGTGTTGAGGATAGGTCTAGGTCTAGGCGTATGGACTGGTCCGTGTTCTAGCCTTCTAGACCTTGCTTCTAGCGGTACTATTTTTCTACCATTGATTAGTTATTATTTGTTTCAAAGCGGTATATGATAAGAATAATCATGCCCTAGTCCGGTTCAACATAATATTGCCAACTTGTTTCATCTATTTTTTTCTTCAAAACTTCTGGTGCTTTGCCTTTGGGGTTGACAAAAGCATTCAATTCATCAATTTATTATCCAATCACATGCTGGATCATCAAGCGGGCCCAGGTCCAGAGACAGCTAGTGGACCCTTTCAAGTTCCATTCCAGTAAAAAGGACCCATTAAAAAAAGAGTGAGTGAGCTTGGCTCTTGGTAAGCGAGGACGGCGGAAGGATTTGAAGAAGGGCCCTGGAGGTTAGACCCAGTTGGACGTGTCAACCGTGTCGTCTGAGTGGACCGTGTGGCAGTGAGCCAGCAAAATCTCCCGCGAAATCAGCCCATTTCTTGTCTCCTCGTCAGGTCTGGCGTCGCCTGCCTCCGCCTACTGTCGATAATCATGTCATGCCATTTTTTATGCTTCAGGCAATTGTGACCCCATTTCACTTGCCCTTGTTACCCTCGACCCTGGGCTGGTCTTTCCCATCCATTCTTTGTCTCTCTTTCTCCCATGGAGGCCAGGACATCATCCACACCTTTGTAGCCCCCCGGTCGTCGCTTGCCATCACCCCCGAAATCCGGTACCTGCCCGTTCGTGGGTGCTGTATTTCCTATATCTGACCTTGAGGCTCGGAATAGCTTCATCCATAGCCCCTCTCTTCTCCTTTCTTTACCTCGGTGTTCCTCTTCGTGCTCCGTCGTCCATCGCCTGTATCTTCGTTACCGCCATCATTGCGGCGTCTCGTACACCTTGTTCGCCATACTCATCGTAGTCTGCATATCTGCACAAACCCTTGTCGTCTCAGTTGTAGCTTGTCAGTCAGATTCAGTCTGTCCAATAGTCACTCGACCATTCTGCCCCGCGACCTCGAACCCCCCATACACTTACCGATCGATCTATTCCATCATACATACATACTTACATACATACATATATCCAATTAATACTACGCGACCCCTCTTCAAAAATCTTCGAGACTTCTTCAGCATATTCCATCTTGCGATTTCGATCTCGACGACCTATTCTCGACTGGCGATATTGGGGAGCTCACATAACACCCCGAGTGTGATACGCACGGCACTTGATAACTGAGTGGGCGGACTAACTCAGGGAATATCACCTTGCTGAAATATCTTCTCCTTCGCCTACATCTTGTCGTTGTCGCAGTCTAATCGTTTGCGACATCTTAAATTCTGACTCATACGCTTCCGCCACCCCTACCACTCGCAGCTACTGCAGGACGACACTCTGTCAACAATCGGATCCGACAGAGGTCGTCCATGATCCTGTGATCTCCCGACGACTTCCACTGTAACATGGTACCTAGCGTTATCCAATCTGACGACATGGATCAAATGGAAATCCCCTTCCCAGCACATCGTGAGCGCCAAGAGGGTTCTCCCCCGCCCTTTCAAGATCCTCTGGCACTCCTTCGCAGTCTTCCTGAGCCTCCACTGGAATGTCAAGTTTGCGTTGTTGGCGCAGGGCCTGCAGGTCTAATGCTAGCCGCAAACCTGACCAGATTCGGCATCAACGTCGAGGTGATCGATGATCGAGCCGACCAGACTCCTGTAGGAAGGTAAGACTATAAAGATCCCCCAATTGCACTGCTGGCGTAATCAAATTGACCTCAAAATAGAGCCGATGGTTTACAGCCAAAAACGATCGAAACCTTTAGACAAATGCGACTCTCAGACACTTTGCTGAAACAAGGTGTCCGTGTCTTCGATATCTCTTTCTGGCGTAGCACCGCAGATGAACCTCTTCGTCGACTTGGCCGCGAAGTCCATTACCCCCCTATCATCGATGTTCTCGACCCCTACATTCTTCTCGTTCACCAGGGTATGGTTGAAGGACTCTTTCTTGAGGACATGAAGAAGCGCGGCAAGGAGGTCCGTCGAAACATGGCATTTGAGTCGTACAGCGTTCCCGACAACAAGACAGGTCCTCTTCAAGTCAACTGTCGTGCCAATGTCAATCAAGACAAGCGCTCTGTTCTGACTCAATACTTGATTGGATGTAAGTGGGAAACCCTTGAGCTTAGCATGCGCTCAGAAACTGACAGTTACTAGGCGATGGTGCGCACTCCAAGGTCCGTAAGAGTATCCCCGACGTCAAGGCTGTCGGCATGTCCCAGGCTGCCATTTGGGGCGTTCTCGACGGCGAACTAATTACCGATTTCCCTGATATTTGGTCCAAAACGCTCGTCTACTCACAAGAGCATGGTTCAATTCTCATCATCCCTCGAGAGAGGAATATGACTCGTTTCTATATTGAGCTGAAGGCTGGTGCCAAATTTGATCGCCGCGATCTGGGTCAGGAGTTCATGATGAAGCGCGCGAAGAAGATTATGGCACCGTTCCGCTTGGACTGGAAATACGTTGAGTGGTTCGGCCGTTATCAGGTTGGTCAGAGGGTTGCTAGTCGCTTCACTGATGGCCACCTAAGGGCGTTCCTAGCCGGTGATGCTAGTCACACCCACTCTCCCAAGTCAGCACAGGGTATGAACACGTCGATGCACGACTCATGGAACTTGGCATGGAAGTTAAATCTGGCGGTTCGAGGGCTGGCCAAGCCAACTCTGCTGGAGAGTTACGAGGAGGAGCGGCGCAAGATTGCTCTGGACTTGGTTAATTTTGACTATGAGCATGCGAACCAGATTGCTGGTGGCGATGCCATTGCCCTCGCCGAGAACTTCAGGACCAATGTCCGCTTCATTTCTGGAATTGGTGCTGAATACGGTGAGAATGCCATCAACAGACCAGGAGTTGGAAATAACCATTTTGTCATGGGTGACGCCAAGCCAGGTTGCCTTCTGCCTCCCGCCAAGGTTACTCGATATATCGATTCCAACCCTGTGGATATTCAACTTGACATTCCTATGCTTGGCCAGTTCCGAATCTATCTTCTCATGTGGGATGTTCAACAATCAGCACCTTTCCTGCAGACTTTCTGCCATGCTATTGCTGGCACAGACTCCTTCATTAGCCGTCTGTCTGCAGCGGCTAGCGCTTCCTACGCTTCACAGCCCCGAGCACCAGCTCCTGAGGATGTTTACTCTCGACCTGAGCGATACACTGTTGTCAGTCACCTCTTCACCTTTGGCCTTATCAGTAAGTTTCTTCGTATCTTTTGTATTTTTAATTCCTTACTAAATGTCATTCAGCCACCATGCCCAAGACGGAAATCGAGATCTCAGACCTGCCACCTCTTCTGCAAGACAGCCGCTGGACCTTCTACCTCGACGACATTCCTGATCAGGATACCCGTGGGTCTCTGTGCACTAACAAGTGGCTCGGTAGCCTTGGACCTGGCGAGGTGGCCATCGTCAATGTTCGTCCTGATGGTTATGTTGGCTCGATAGGACGCTGGGACTCTAGCCTCGATGACTCTGGTATCCAAGCGGCTCGATGGCTCGACGAATATTATGACGGATTTATGAAAATCCCAACGCAGTAAACTCGCGAATAATTATGAGTTGCTATAGAAAATTAGCTAAAGCCCACGCACCCCTTAGATTCCTCCGTACTTTGTCCGAGATCTTTCGAGAGCCATATGGGAAAAGAAAACCCTACATTTTGGCATTTTCGAATTTGTATATCCAGGAGTACGGAGTTGTTGACAATGTTCATCATCATCGATGCAAACAACCTACATCACTAAGTCTGGGCTAACATCATCACCGAGAGGAGATGGGCAGGACGGGCCAGAGGGGGAACTTGCCAATCACCACTCTGTGAAAGAGGAGGGGGGAAAGAAGGCATATTTAGAGTCGGATGGTATTGTGGACAATAGAAGAAGGCCACCAAGGCAGCAAAGATCGACCGCCAGATGGTTGTAATCTTACCCATGTTACAACATTTGGTAGTTGGTCACTACTCATATCATGCAATCTATTTTATTTGTCATGACCTATATGAAATATTCGGTTGAGCCTTACAGGCTGACCATTACCCCCGATATGCTAGTCATTATGGTATTCCTTCCATCTCCCATTTCCCACCTCTTGTTTTTACTTCCTTGCTTTTCATTTTAATCAAAATTACTAGTTTCATTCGTTGCCTGCTCATTGTTGGGTAGGCATGGAAACATCAGCCTTCTTAGCAACAGCATCAGAACTCTGCCACAGAGCTGTGACAGTCTTGAGCTGAGTGTAGAAGTTGATGCCAGGCTTTCCATAGAAAGTGCTGGCACCACCACCGGCAATAGACTTCTTGTTACCAGTGAAAGAGAACATGGGCAGAGGCACAGG
Organism: Fusarium burgessii; assembly: GCA_002980515.1. Taxonomy (NCBI): domain Eukaryota; kingdom Fungi; phylum Ascomycota; class Sordariomycetes; order Hypocreales; family Nectriaceae; genus Fusarium; species Fusarium burgessii. The sequence goes on along the minus strand of PVQA01001317.1, from coordinate 7,156 downwards.
GATGGGCACATTGATACCCACCTGGCCGGCCTCGATGTTCTTGCGGAAGGTCTCAGCAGTAGCACCAGACCTGGTGAAGATAGCAGTGCCGTTGCCATACTCGTTCTTGTTCACAAGGTCGATGGCATCATCAATGGACTCAGCGTTGAGGCAGACAAGGACGGGACCGAAGACCTCTTCCTTGTAGCAAGTCATATCAGGCGTAACGTTGGTAATGATGGTAGGGCCAACCCAGTTGCCATTAGGGTACTTGCTGGGCTTGTAGCCACGGCCATCGAGAAGAATAGTAGCGCCCTCCTTCTCTGCAGACTCAATGAGCTTTTCGATACGTTCCTTGCTCTGGGGGGAGATAACAGGACCAAGGTCAGCGCCCTCCTCGAAGCCACCGTTAACATTGAGATGCTTGGCTTGCTCGGCAACCTCATGAAGCCACTCCTTGCTCTCGCCAACCATAACAAGAGTGCTCAAGGCCATACAGCGCTGACCGGCAGCACCGAAAGCGGCACCCGTAATAGAGTTGATGAACTGGTTCTTGTTTGCATCAGGAGAGACGACAGCGTGGTTCTTGGCACCCAGGTTGGCCTGGACACGCTTGCCGTTGGCGGAACCGCGGGTGAAGATATACTCGCCGGCCTTGTTACCACCAACGAAGCTGATGGCCTTGATAGCGGGCTCATCCAGGATGAAGTCAACAGTGCGATGGGCACCGTGGATGATGTTGACAACACCCTCCGGGAAGCCAGCCTTCTGGACAAGCTCGGCGATGATCATGGCAGCACCTGGGTCACGCTCAGAAGGCTTGAGGATGAGAGTGTTTCCAGTAATGGTGGCGATAGGGATGCACCAAAGGGGAATCATGGCAGGGAAGTCTACGCATTCATTAGCCAAAGCATTGGTGCTATGGAGAGGATAGTTACTCACTAAAGGGGCAAATAGCAGCGGTGACGCCCAGAGGCTCACGGTAGGTTCGGGTTTCCATGTCCTTAGAGACTTCAAGGACCTCGCCCTTGAGAAGCTCGGGGGCAGCAATAGCAGCCTCGGCGACTTGAAGACCTCGAAGGACATCACCCTTAGCATCAGCAAAGGTCTTGCCTTGTTCGAGCGTAATGCTAGCAGCGAGGCGGTCCCAGTTCTCACGAATAAGCTGGACAAATCGGAACATGATCTGCTGCCGAGAGATGACAGTAGTGTTCTTCCATGACTTGAAAGCCTTCTCGGCGCTTGCAACAGCAGCCTTCATCTCAGCATCGGTCATCTGAGGGACACGAGTAACGAGCTCGTTGGTAGCAGGATCGTGCAAGTCGATGTACTTATCAGTCGAGGACGAAACAAACTTGTTGTCGATAAAGTAGGGAGTATCGACCGCCTCGACCTTTGCGTGGGTAGTGGGATAACTGCTGGCGGTTGAAGCCAGGGCAGCCGTCATAGGCTGGAGCTGCTTGCTTGTTGCATGAATGCGCCTGGCAGCGACATGGGACGAGCCGCTGGTGATGTTGGATGAGGCGAGGAGAGAGGATCGAGAAAGGGCGGGAGTAGACCGGCTGGAAGCACCCAAGCCGCGAGAAAATGCGCGACGCATGATGGCGACGATGAAGAGGAGAGTATATGAGGCTCAAGTATATAGTATATGGTATAAGTAAAAGGCAGAGGAGAGGAGAGGAAGAGCAATTGGCCTCGACAACTTCCAATGAAGCATAAACAAGCCGGTATTCAAAAGGTCATGGATTCTCTATGCTTTTATACTGAGAAATGGTCCCGGCTGTGCCAACGGTGCGGAGGCAATTGGATGGGGTTCATCTGAGAAGGTCACCACTTGCAACCACCAAAGGCGAGTCAGTGCGGGGCGGCAAGAGCAACTCATGATAAGCTAGCAATCTCCCCCAAGAGCTTGGCTGACATTTCTGGAAAGTGTGGGGTAATTGCCGAATGAGCCCCGACTTGTCCGCCAGTTGCCGTCAATGCCGATGGATACCACGGTCTAAGGTTCGTCTCCCAATTCTAGACTCTTACTGGTTGAGATTGCCGGCGAGAGACTAGTTCTTTCATTGTATTGTTCGTCTCCCTTCTCCTGCCTATTTGGGAAACATATCTATCTCAATTGACTTGCCACTTCGATACCTGACCTGTATCTATCAAACTTCGGTGTCACTTTCCAAGATTCTCAAACGCAAATGGATGTTTGTGGAGGGCGTTCTTCTTCTCATATCAATGTAGATAGACTGATTCTATGTGTCGTTATCTGTGAAGCACTCCGATGTCGGTGAAATCCAGATTTTATACTTATCTAGTTAATCATCTAGTATTATATGCCAAACACAAAACAGGAAAATCATGTGCCAACGCCTTGCTTCAAGGTCCTTCTCGAGTGACCCCGACAGAACAAACACTGAGACAAGTTGTGAGCAGGTGAAAGTCAAGTCAGCCTGAAAAGCTATCAATTGTTTGATATCCCTATCGCTAATCTGATGCGCCAAATCAATCAATCAATCATGAGAATTGTGTACATTTCCTTCCAACTTGCTTCTCATCTTACTTCCATCTATCCGATTTTGAATATCACTCCGTCCAAACAACCGACCATCTTTGATTATGTCTCATTTTCCTTATGACTGGCTGCGGGTGTTGCGCTTGTTGACAGCACCCTTGACCTGCTCGGTACCGGTAGCAGTGGCCTCAGCAGCCTTGTCCTTGACCTGCTTGGCCTTGTCGGCGGCCTTCTCAGCAGTCTGCTGGACAGCAGGTGACTTGCCAAGGTTGAATAGAACGGCGATCAGACCAGCGGCACCGAGGATAATAGCAGCAAAAGCACCAGCAACCTCGGGAACGAACTTGATAGCCTCGATGGGATCCTGAGCGGCAATGGCCTTGAAAAGCTCCACCTTCTCGGTAATGTAGTGAACGGGATCGTCGAGGAAGTTGAGGTCGCTGGGGGACTTGGGCTTGTCCTCCTTCTTAGGCTTGTCGGCATCAAAGAGGGCCTTCTCAATAGGGTGCTTGACGCCAAAGGTCTCCTCAGCAAGCTTGTTAGCATCCTCAATAGAGTGGCCAATGTAGATGTTGTCGAAGAGAATGTCATTCTGCATAGTCCAGATCTCAAAACCAATGGCTCCCATGGGCTCGAAGTTAGCAGGGGTCTTGTCCTCAAAGTAGTCAGGGTTCTTGATCTTGCGGGGAGCCCAGGTTCCCTTGTAAGCAGGGTTCTCGATGTAAGGTGCAGTCCACTTGCCCTTATAGTCGGGGTTACGCTTCATAGGCTTGGTCCATGAGCCGCAACCAGAAACATCGGCACACTTGGGGTTAGGGACGGTAGGGGCGATCCAGTCACCATCCTCCTCCTCGTCCCAATCATCGGGCTTCTCAGCTTCAGGATCAGGAATAGTGACAGGCTCATCCTCGAGCCAATCCTCAGGCTTCACAGCTTCCTCGTCAACAATCTCGTACGGGGCATCCTCATCCCAATCCTCGGGCTTCTTGGCCTCAGGGTCAGGAATACGGGCCTGGTCAACCCAGTCCTCAGGCTTCTTGTCGTTCGCATCATCAATCTCCGCCGGGGGGTTGACAGCAGGAGTGAAATCCTCCAAAAGGCTGCCAGTCTTGACTTCCTCGTTGTTCTGCTTGATCACGTAGGTGTTGTTGGGGTGAACGATCAAGGTGTACAGCTCAGTAGTCTTGGTAATCTTGGCGGTGGGGGGAGAATCGAGATGCTTCTCCTCATACTCGCCAGTCTTGGGGTTCTTATGGTTGAAGATGAAGTGGACCTTGTTGGTGTGGCCACATTTGTCGGGACCGAACATGATCACGTAGGGGGTTGTGTTTGCGAACTCTTCTTGGTGGAGAGCCTTGTTGTCGCGGAGAAGCTTCATGTAAGCACCACCACACTCGAGGCCATCTAGGAGCAAATATGTCAGCATACGCCATCACTAAGCGAGGTTCGGGGACTATGCATACTTTGTAGCTTGACTTCATACTGAACGACAAGGGTGTTGTCCTTGTTGTCAATCTTCTTAGGGAATTTGGCGGAAATAGCATGGTGAGCCGCAGGGTTCTTGACAACAAGACCCTTATCACCCTCGATTGCCTTGTATCGCACAGGCTCTTCGACGGCCCACTCGCCAACGTACGCCCATTCCTCCTCCGAGCCAGATGTGTCCTTCTTCGCGTGAGAGGGCTTCCATCGCTGGTCCCAGTCGTCGGTAAACTGCTCAAGGAAGTCGGCCTTGATGGTGGTGGGCTGCAGTGGTGGGTTAGCTATCAGTTGATCTCAACACGAGCTCATGAGGAGCTACACAGCACCTATCATGAGCTCAATTGCCCGTCGAGAAAAACTCACAGTGAAGGTTGGGAGCTTGTCGGGGACTGCGGGAGAAGCCTCCTTAACGTCCTCGGCGTGGACGTTACCCGTAAGCATGGCAGCAGACACGGCCGCCGCAACAGCGTTGAGCTTCATGATGGAAAATGTGACGAAGTAGGTTGAGCAAAGAATTATAGACGTCACCAGAGGCAGCACAGGAAGAGGAGAAGGAACACGATCAAAAAAAAAGACGTGTGACTGAGGAAAGTGTATGCTCGATGAGTGTGTTCCCAGCGCCCGAGGGGATAATAAGTCCAAGAGTGAGGTGGAATGTGAAATGGGGAGAGAGTGAAGAAGCGAAAGGTGGCGTCTTAACAATGAGTGGAGAGCTCTGCCTTTAGTGTTGAGGACACGTAGAACGAATAAGCTCAGAGCCGCCTAAATTTCAGGGATCACGAACAGGTAGAGCGGGGGCCATGACCTGGAGCCACTAAGGTAGGAAGGTGCGGCTGCCGACTGTCAGGTACTGCCAAATGAAGGCGGGGGAACCCTTACAGCCCTGGACTTCTTATAAGGCAGTTACAAAATAGTTCATGTCCCACAGAAGGCTCGGGAAGAAAACAGCTATCCATGGAACAATTAGAGGACGAAATGAATTTCGCAAGCGTAGTAGACCCCGAGTTTTAACAATGTTGTCTGGGAAGTCAAAGAAAGTTACCTTAGTCCATCTAGGTATGCTCTGTGCAACCCCGTAAACACTGTCTCTTACCTTATGCTTCAGATTGAAAGTTACTGCTCAAGTACCCAAGCGTAGGTCATTCATTGGAATGAAATGTAAACTAAAGAAGGGAACAATACAATAACTTGCCAGTCATCAAGTTCACCTGTTTGAAATACACATATTTGGAATTATTGGGTATTGATACATATATATGGATTACCTTTCTCCGCATCACCTTAATCACCAATGACATCAGTGGTGAGAAAGCCGTTAAATAATAGCTACCCTAAGGCCTGGTGTCTAATAAAGAAGGAGAGTTTTGAGTTACTGGCCCAGTATCTGAGGTTCGAAAATGGCTGGAGTTCATGTAACAAAATAGCGACATGGTGAAGGGCACATCGTACATTGCGGCGTCAGGGGTGCACCTGCAATCAAACTGTATTGAAGCCAATGCCTTTTCCCCATGACGCATTTACGTATATATGTTGAAATGGGAGAACTTTGATCGTAATACGATTAGCACTCTAGGAGATGCCATCCAAGAATAATTCTTTTTAATTCGAAAACCTTCTGATAATACGACAGTTGGATTGGGTTTCAGGCATTGACTTTCATCGTCAGACAATCATTTCGCTTGTTTACAAGCTAACGCCTCAAGCACCCGATTGGGAAACCTTAACCAATCACAGGCCGACACCCCACAACCAACACAACCTCAGTGGTCGTGTTTTGTTATGACTTGTAAAATGAAACAAAAGTACACCAAAATGAGGTTACGCAGAGCGCCAAAAAAAAAAGAGGTATTGTATTCATGCTCATGTCGAGCCGTATGTGAACGCGTAAGGTTTCCCAATAATTTGTCCATGAAGAATTGATCCGGCCCAGAAAGGCCTTCATCATGATGACCAACATGTATCACACTTGAAATCAAACTCCAATCATTACCGCTCTAGAGCAAACCCATTAAATCCTTCCATTCTATCAACCAGATATCCAAAAGAGGCTATCCAATTTACAGAGCGAAGACAGCGGCGACGAGACCGAGGAGAGAGACTCCACCGACAAGCGCAGTAGCGGCATTGCCGGTCTCGGAAGTCTGAGCAGCGGAGCCGGAAGCAGTGCCGGAAGCAGAGCCTGAAGTCTCAGAGGCGTCGGTAGCGGTGGCATCAGACTCAGAGGCGGAAGCAGTGGCGGTGTTGTCCTCAGAGGCGGTACCAGTGGCCTTGGAGGCAGCAGACTCAGCAGAGGAGGCCTTGTCCTTGGAATCAGCGGCGCCGGTCTCACGAGGGGTACCGTCGATGGTCTTCCAGTAGTTGTCGGCGATACAGTCCTGGAGACAGACGGAGTACTTCTCGGTGTCGGCTGCAGAACCCTTGCCCTTGGGGCAGGCAGCAACACACTCGGTGGTGGCGTTGATGTTCTTGTCATCGGGAGAGGGGACCTGTGCAAGTACTATTAGTCCTGTGTTGGTCCATACAGAGACACTCGACTTACAGTGATGCAGTAAGACTGGCACTTGACATCACCGTCGTCGCAGGCGTCAAGGCAGTCAAGCTGAGACTGTTGAGCGGGAGAGACAGAAGCAGTCTTGCTCTGGGCAGCGGCCATGGTGGCGAAAGCGCCGGCAACGAAGATGGAGGTGAAACGCATGTTGATGGATTTCGAGGTTGTTGGATATTAGAATTAGTAGTGTAAAGTAAGAGATAGAACTCAAAGCGAAAGTCTGAAGTAGAAGTCTTGTCTTAACGAACGACGGACGGATGACAACGAGGGTAAGGAGGAAGGGAGAACAGAGCACGCGACGGGGTAGCCAGATCCTTTTATGAGTCGAGCCCTCAACTGGACATGGACAGTTAGCAAAGGGGCATCCACACCATCAAGCCCAATGACCATACCACCAAGCCCAAGCAAGCCTAGACATGGCAAAGCAAAGTCTCAGACCCAGGCCAGCTAGACTAGGGGAAGCCGTGAAAGTCACAAGCACAGGCACAAGTCACCAAGACTGACCTGAGGTGCAGGCAAAGCGCGCCAAGCTAGACCCCCGGCTCATCGGGAGATAGGACCCATCAGAAAGCTCACATTTGGCTTGCCAATGGCTCGAGGTGGGACATGGAGCATGGATGGACATGGGCATGGAGGGAGGG
>PVQA01001313.1:0-13565 GCA_002980515.1 Fusarium burgessii | reverse complement strand
ACTAAATGCAGTCTTTTATCCACGACATGACACAAAATTAATGAGAAGAAATGCATGAAGTCCATAATTTATATGCTATTTCATTATTATTTAGTATAATTCGTGTTGTTGATCTATGCAAGTGCGGCGTTGATAATAAATGCAAAAACTATCATGTACGCCAGGCATGTTGGCATGCCTCCAGTCGCTCCGTTGTCTTTATCCTCACCAGCCTTAGCAGCAGTAGAAGTAGGTGATGAGCCAGTACCAGTGGCATCCGCTGATCCTGATCCCGTCGCGGTGCTAAGAGCCGTAAGAGTGATGGCTGGTACGCCCGTTGGAGCTTCGGTAGGCGCAGCCTGTGCAGATTGATCATAGCCCAAGTACATTCTAGGAACATCAGTGGCTGCGGACGCGCCGGGTACATCTCTGACAATCTCGTGTATGCAGTCCTCAGCTTCATCAGAGTTGTATTGAGCGAGCGAGATCTCCATATTCTCCCAGTCATACACGACATAGGCGTCTTGGAGGAAATCGTCGCCGAGCACGATATTGGTGGCGTCATCGAAATAACTGACTTTGCAATAGGCAACGCCATCGACACCATATTTGACTGTTGTAGCAGAGAGGAAATTTGCAAGAGGCACGTTGATGGTTAGGTCGCCAAAAGTGAAATCCAGTGTTTCTTTGGAGCTCGGTTCACAAGGCGCTACAGCACCCATGTGCTCGTCAAGTGACACCTTAATGGTCTTTATCAAATGCATGGTCATATCAAGAGTCAATCTACTCTTGATAGTCCCTGAGTCAAGCAGTACCGGTCAAGGTTCGAAGTCAAAATCTGAAGACTTTCTATTGGAAGTTGTCGAGAAACCTGTCATGACTACCAAAGCTCTGTCTCGCTGGTTGTTTTGGTTGTTGACCTAAGATAAGTAAGTGATGAGGGGTCCCGTATACTTGGCTTTGTTGACATCACTGAACGGAAACTCTCCGTGTGTCTCGTTGTTGAGCCACAAGCTGAATGCAGGAGTGTTGATCTCTCCTGCATCTGCCAAAGCATAAGGGAGATTGGGGTACTTGATCTCGGCATGTTCCAGAGAGTAGAGCCCAACACCGAAAATGCTAAAGATACCAGCAGTCGTGGCATTAAACTCGGTCGTACCGACAAACTGGAAAGAGTCCAGCTCGACAGATCCAAGGGAAAAGGTGTCGTTAGCATAGGTGCCTTGTCAGCTTTCGCCGCTACCGAAACTACCAGATACTTGCTCTTCACCCCACTCGAACGTCTCTGACTTTTCCGGGTTGAAGACACCGCCTTGGCATTCCCTCTTCTTACAAGTCTCGATTTAATTGGTGAGCATGAGCAAGTCGGAGCTTCCGGTATTGATTTCAGCGGAGAGCTTTTCGGGGCGGGTTCCCAATGGTGAAGTTTGCCCAGTAGAGGAAGCCTTGCTGGTCCACCTTCATCTCGACGATTCCATCGTTGTTGCGTTTTCCATGAGGAGATGAAACATCTTTTGTGCACTTTTCAAAGTCCACTGAGACGACCGTTGGATTGTTGCGCTTGTTGAGTTTGAGACAACTGGCGCAACTCAGAATTCTCGTCATCTTTACGCTGCTGCCCGTTTCCCTCGGGGCCGAAGGTTTGGGACTTTTGACCTGCGCCTTAGATTACAGTGGAAACAGGGTCGTTTCAATTCTTATTCATTTACGATCGATCGTTTACTGACCAGTCGTGGTAGGTGGAATAAATGGACTTGTTGGCTAGTTCCCCGGGCAGATCCTTGCGTTTTTGGGAACCAGCTTGAAAGAGCAACTAGGAGGGCATATTCTCGGTCCCGATGTTGTGATTTTCAGCCCTACAGGGCAGGGATCATAGATGCAATTTTCGGGAGTGGTGACAGTTAGCGTTAGACCACTGATCCATTTTCTCACTTACTTCCGAAGATCGAAAATCTGGTTCGAGATTAAGTTGCAAAGAATCTGACTGTAATCTTGTTGAGTGGGCTTTCTTTGCCAGTTCTCCATGTAAGCCAGTGTTTGCAGTCTTCATGATCCCCACATGATCGGTGATCCCTTGTTGATTCTGCTCATCATACCCTAGAGCTTGACATTTGCAATTATTAGACCTAAGAGGCTTACCACAGAGCAGAGGAAACGCTCTGTAGTTATATTGATGGCTTGTGGGAATATCGGGATTTATTTTAATGGCGATGTGAAGTGACTAGTAAGATATATTACTTGCATACCAAGGTTTATATGTCAATAATGTCGGACCTCGGTTCTCATTGCAACTTAATGCTGTATTGAATCAACTTGGAGGTCTATGATAGACTGTAAAGCCAGAGCCAAATGACTATCGACATCAAGTTAATCAGGAGATATTGACTGGCAATGTATGACATATGAATAGAGAAACAGTAGCAAGCCAGTGTTAAGAGAGACGCGGCGTGGATTTAGAGCAAAACAATCTTGCTGACTAACATCAAATATCCGGTGTGGTGTATCGGTTATCATTCCGCGTTTTCATTACGAAAATCCGCGGCGAGGAGGGTTCGACTCCCTCCATCGGAGTTTACTTTTGCATTTTTTTGCTATCTCTATTGCTATTCTTGGTAATGTGCGGGAGCATATCTCTCGGTGTTCGCCGAGACTTGCAACTGTGGCGGCCATCCCTTGTTTTACTCTGTGCTTATTGAGACACAGCCACCAACCCACGCCTTGGCCAGCCACAACACCGGTAAATACCAATCCGATACAAGGGAACTTGTCGCTTGTCAAGCAATGGCTTCACAAGTGCGACACCAATTGACCTGTAACCAATACAAGCGCTCCACGATAAACATGCATTGTGACAATCTAGAGTCAACTAGTGAAATTGAATGTTGGGCGAGAAACTTTGCATAGGAAAAGTCGAATATGTAAAATTACAATACGAAATGCCAGTCGCTTATGGGACGCAAAAAAAAAAGAGCAAGCTGTTGTCTTGGCTCTACATCAACGACGTCATGAGTCACGATAAAAATGTGTTTTCAGCAATATTGATAATACGCAAAAATGGAGGCTGAGGGATTTGAACCCCCGACCTTTCGCAGGCATTCGAAACAATGCAAAGCGAACGTGATACCCCTACACCAAGCCCCCTATTGGATGCTGACTCAGGTGAGTATCAGAGACTATGGTCTGAACGCCTTGTTCGAGAGCAAGGTTAATCCCGATAATAAAGTCAAAGACATACCTCACGCGGCAAATACCATGCTTGTCTTTTCACAAAGAACGTTATACTTCAATAACTGTAAATAACCCTTAACTAAATAAATCGCCGATCAAGTTGCATTTTGACCTTCTTTCAATCTAGCCTCCCTGTTTAACGTTACTATGTAGTACAGTTATGATCACTTGGGAGATGCTGACCAATAGTGCTTGTGATTAATGCCCCGACCGTGCATGCTAGCATCTGTGTCAAGCGTGGATCCATGTTTAAATCATTTGTTAGTACAATAACACAAAGACGGCTGATTTGTAAGAATCCTCTATGAATAACGTTATGCAGAATCCCTCGCTTGTCAAGGTAGTCACAAGCCACCAAGTTTATTTAGAAAACAGTTAAATTAGAGCCTTTGAATTAGAAAGCATCGACGGATATCGGAGCAGTTTCTTTACCGAATGTAACATAGATCACCCGTAACTAGAAAAAAACTGGAGTCATCTCTAGTTCCCCAGAATATTGTCTTTTAATCCCTGACGGTTTTTTTCCCTAACAAACATGCTGCCATAACTAGTTAGTTCTGAACTAGTAAATGTGGTGAAACCACTCATGGGAAAGGGCTGTTTAAAAACGGTGGCTGACGTGATATCGTAAATTTGAGGCTAAAGCAATGTCTTTGTTGGTGGTGTTATGCACTGTTGGCCATGCCAAGCCATGGAGCCAGGAAGCGAATCAGAGAGTTTCGTTATTAGCAAACATTCGATACAGTTATCCACACCGAAAGCGATGACCCCTCATCCTGGAATGCTGTTGTGGCTTCATTTCTTTGTACTTGGCTGTGACGCAGTCAAAGTATATGAGAGCCGACAGCCTCTCTCCTTTGGACTTTGAGAATCAGCTTTTATTTCCTTTTTACACTTTACACCTTTTCCAAACCATCTTCAAATATGTCTACTACTCAGTCTATTCTGTTGAAGAACGCTACTATCCTTGTGCCTAAGGGTCCTGGAAATGATCATGTCATTCCGCTCAAGAACCATTCACTGTTGATCGAGGGTAGCAAGATTGCTCGCATTTCTCCTCACATTGAACCCCCTTCTGAGTCAACTCAAGTCATAGACTGCACATCAAAGATTATCTCCCCAGGTTTTATCGATACTCACCATCATGTTTGGCAGACTCAGCTCAAGGGAAGACATGCCGATCACACCTTGGTGGAGTACATGGCACCAGGTTAGTGAAACCCAACTGACCAAAGACCTCAATTGTTGACCATATGTCCTAGGAAACATGGCCTCTCATAGTTACAGACCAGAAGACGTCTTCTGGGGCCAGTTGGGAGGATGTCTTGAGGCTTTAGAGGCTGGAACTACCACGATTGTTGATCATGCTCATATCTCTTACTCCCCAGAAAATAGTAAGTACCCTTGATTCATATCGAGCCGGCGGTTTGTGACTAATGAGTGTCCTCAAGACAATGCCGCTCTATCAGCAACCATATCATCCGGAATCAGGTCAATCTACTGCTACTGTCCTATCACCAGAGTCAAAACCTGGAAGCCTTTTGCACTTGAAGAAGAGATTCTCCCCAACTGGCTGTTCCCGCAGTTGGCAGAACTATGCAGGGCTGGTCCGTTCGGCAACGGTCGCGTGACAATGGGCTTTGCATTCGATTACTTTTTCCTTCCAAAAGAAGTAGTTGTTAACATCTTTAGCCAAGTGCGAAGCTTGGGTGTCAAGACTATTACATCTCACTATGTTTCTAGTCTTTTCGGTGAGTTCGTGTTCGCTTTTGGGTACGTCAATTGCTGATGAAGCGACATACAGAGGCCTCGACGGTCGATTTGCTTGAGAATTATGGCCTTTTGGAGAAGGACATTCTTCTTTCCCACGCCACCCCACTCAATGACTCGGATGCACAGAAGCTTCTAAAGGTTGGAGCATCAATATCTTCAACCCCGGACACTGAGCTTCAGATGGGTCATGGTTGGCCCGTGTGTTTTCAAGAAAATGCCAAGTCGATCAGTTCCCTCGGCATCGACTGCCATAGCAACAACACTGGTAGTATCGTCGCGCAGATGAAGGTCGGCCTGCAAGCTGAGCGTGCCCGTCGCAACGACCGCATTCTTGAAACTGGCAAGGTCCCTGCTAGAGTGCAGGCTCACGCCCAAGACGCATTCCAACTCGGAACAATTGGTGGTGCAAGGGCGATCAAGATGAGCGATCAGATTGGCTCTTTGGAGGAGGGTAAGATTGCTGATCTTGTCATCTGGGATACTTTGAGCCCTGCGATGATCTGTGCTGCTGAGGAAGATCCGATTGCTGCCATTATACTGCACTCTGCCCCTTCAGACATCGACGCTGTCATTGTTGATGGCCAGTTTAGGAAGCGCGGTGGAAAATTGGTATCTACCAAGGTGGATCTCGAGCTGATCCCTGATATGAAACTCGAGAAGACAGAGATGCAGTGGCGTGACGTTGCGACTGAGCTTTTGAGAAGCCGTCAGAGGATTTTGGAGGCAGAAAAGGCTAGTGGAGCTGATGATAGAGAGGCAGGCCTTGAGAACGGATTAAGGGCACTTGGAGTTAAGAAGGATAAACTGGTCTACTAGTTGTATGATTTCGGTAATACCAACTAGCCGTAAAAGAGAAAGTAATTCGATGACTCAAGATAACAGTAGTTTGCCTAATGATGCAGCATCTTCTGAACATGGTTCCAGTATCTAGGAGCAGCTTGTCTTCGCAAACTCTTGCCTTTCCAAATCATGAACAGAAAAGTGCTAGTACATCCAAGTGACAAGAACCCAGCCATGATGAAACAATTCTGCAGACCCATGTTGACATACCAGGGAGTGATGCCATACGAGATAGCGAAGCCGAGCGTATTGCGAATGATGATGATAGAGGTAGTGGTATCACCGCTGATGTCCTTGAAACAATCAACATTGTAAGAAAGAGCGATTGACCCGCCTGTAACGCAACTGAAGGTCAGTACCATCAATCCAACTGCCAGACCAGCCCAATGAATGTCGTTATCGGCACCGACGCCCCAGACAATGAGCCCGACACAGGACAAGAAGGCCGACAAGGCCAAAGGCCAAAGTCTCTGTTCGGGTTCTCGAACACCATGGTTCCTTCGGGCAAGTGATAAAGTGATGCGATCGGCAATGATACCTGACCACAAACATCCAAAAACAGCCCCGATGATGGGACCGACATAGATCAAACCAACCATACTGGTGGACCAGTTGTATGGAGAAGCGCTAAGAATAGGGCTCGTGGTCGCGTTCAAGACGTTGTACCAACACAAATTGATGCCGTAAATGAAACCTGCCCAGGCTACGTTAGGGAAGAGCACCATGAGTGGAAGGGGCGTTAACATGGACTTGAACATGTTTGTTTTGCTTGGGCGACCATCTTTTCTAGCAAAGAGCTTGAGGTGAGTGGCAAGACTCTTCTTCGTATGTACTGTGCCTTGAAGCTGATCGTTGTTGACGGCGCCTGTGCTACTGTCTTTCGCATCAGACTTTTCTGGGTTGTTTTGAGTCGAACTGAGGCCGTTGTCCGCTTGACCTTTCACCAATTCATCCTGATCTTCAAGCCCCTCGAAAGTTGGACGGAAATAGATTGTCTCTTCCATAAAGAAGAAAAGAATGACAAAACTAAAGGCAGCGAAAATGGCACCAAAATGCATGGTCCAGCGCCAGCCATACGCATCTGCAAAGAAGCCAGCTACCACAGGTGCCAAGAAATTTGAGCCAAACAAAGCAAAGACATATAAACTCATCCAAGTTCCTCTCTCATGCGCAAAGAAAATATCAGGGATACTGACTTCAGGCAGCGATTCAATAGGCGAGACGAAAAAGCCGAGCAGTATGCGATGAGCGTACCACTCCCCAGCAGAACGCGAATACGCAGTCCAGACCATCAAAGGAACAGCAGCGATAGTGGAAATGAGGTAAACTCCGCGTCTGCCATAAGTCAAGGCGATAGGTTGCCAGAAGAGACAACTCCAGCCGAGGAAGAGAAACATGACGCCGGTGCCTTGAACCAAGTCTGCGATAGAAATGCCAGTGTCTTGGGAGATTTCGACAAGGACTGAATACTGTAAAGTAGACGGAAGGCCTACGCCGAGGGTGTAGACGAACACCATGGCGGCAGAGATGAGCTTGCGACGTCTGTTCCAATTGAGAGGGTCTTCCGGATCGTCGCTGGGACGAGGGACGAGTTCAATGCCATTGCCAGTGTCGCGACCGGCGTCCACGAGGTGAACTGTACCGGGAACGACTTCTGAGTAGGCTTGGGCCATCGCGCGTATCAGGGGATGATGTATGCAACCTGTTGAGTTGAGTTACAAGGACGAAAGAAGAGTTGTCATATATCCGCTGTTAATTGATACCAAAGCCCAGGTATATATGTACGCGGGATGATAGGCATTCATCGCTTAATCTTTCCCTATCATGGCCCACTCCACCATGAGATATCGTTTCCCGGACGTACGGAGCGCTTCCAGTGACGATCTCTTGCGTGGCAGTTCCAAGCCTTGATAACAGACTAAGAACTTCAACCTTATCATTCCTGGATTAGATGGTGACGATTTAGGTATCTGTAGTCGTAGTCTCTTGGCATCTGTAAGCGAAACGCGGGGTAAGCATGATAACCTCGCCTATACAAACTGCAGAGAAGATTATCTCGCATTATCAACTGCTCACCTGATAACAATAAGTGTAGGTCACATCCCTAACGGTAAGAGTTGACGAAACGGGAAAGTCTATGAGACCGCGATCATGAACACGATGCGGGGAACTTGGTGGCTGTACGCGGTAATACATCTCATTGGTCATCATGCGGCTAGGCATCATGCCAAGACGAAAGATCGGCAAGGATCCTTATCGTGATTCGTGAAGGTGTCAGCGGCTGAATAAATGGGGAGCTTGGCCTGTTTTTGCTGGTATTGCCAGTTCGGCATGATGAAATCTCCGCGATTACGTATATAAACGCACTTCTCATGATAGCTCTTCTTTTGTCTCGGTTTCGTTTCACGAGCTTGTCGGAAGTCGCCTGCCATAATGTCATCGAAAATCGTTCCTGTCATTCAAACCGTACCTCTGCATGAGGGCCCTCCAGAGTATGAAGCGCTCCGGGTATCCATCCTCGAGGAGTTCGGCAGCACCGTCCCCGACGAACTGCGTCTTCCAAAAAGCCTCATCGACAATCCCCCAAAGAACGTCACTACCATCCCCAGGACATGCGGCATCTTGTCCGATCAGGAAATAGACATTACAGAGAACTACGACGCGACAGCACTCGCAGCTGCAATCGCTTCACGAAAATTCACATCCGTCGCTGTCGTCACAGCCTTTGCGAAAAGAGCAATCATCGCTCATCAGCTCACATGCTGTTTGACACAATGGTGGTTTGAAAAGGCTGTATTGGCTGCTCAGTTCCTCGATCAAGCCCAAGAAAACTCTGGCACGGCTGTCGGTCCTTTACACGGCGTGCCGGTTAGTATCAAGGAACATATGCCAATCCGAGATTATTGGTCAAATGTTGGTTACCTAGCGACTCGAAAACTTGACAGAGAAAATTGTCAGATGGTTGATGTTCTTTGTGATGCAGGGGCTGTAATATTCTGCAAGACGAATCAACCTCAGTCGATCATGCATCTTGAGACTACATCGCCTTGGGGACGGACACTTAATCCCCACAATATCAATCTTTCAGCGGGAGGGTCGACTGGTGGCGAGGCGGCGCTGATCGCTCTTCGTGGCTCAGTTCTGGGAATCGGTACGGATATTGGTGGGAGCGTTCGTGGACCAGCGGGGTTCTGCGGCATCTATGGTCTCAAGACAACTTCCTATCTCTTCCCTCAGAAGGACTTCTTACCTGGTGGTTTTGCGGCCGAACTGAATGTCCTTTGCTCAGCAGGACCCATGTGTACTTCGCTTCGGGACGTCGATCTTCTGATGTCTGTTGTCTCCGGTTCTCGGCCTTGGTTGAAGGATCCGAGGCTCATTCCTCTTCCTTGGACTGGACGGTTGACGGAAGAGAAGCCGCTCAAGATCGGAATCATGATGAACGATGGCCTCATTACGCCCCAGCCGCCGGTGACCAGAGCTCTTGAATGGGCAGTCAGGGAACTTCGTTCTAAAGGTTTTGACGTCAAGCCTTTCCAGCCCTACGGAATGGAAGAAGCCATGAAGGGTATTCGTCGCGCATATTGGCCTGACGGCGGCAAGACAGTCAAGGAATATCTCTCAGCCACGAAAGAACCCATGAATCTCTTGACCAAATGGATTATCCAAGATGCCGAAGGTCCTGGCCTCGACGCCAACGGCGTTCTCAAACTCCGCCTAGATCGTGATGATTTTAGATGCCGTTTCGCAGAGCACTGGGAGTCTCAAGATGTTGATTTCGTTATATGTCCCGTATTCGTTGGCCCAGCGTGTTCTCACGAGACTGCTCTCTTCTGGAATTACACCGCGCTCTGGAACTACGTTGACTACCCCGGCATTGTCATTCCGACGCCTATCAAGGCTGGTGCGAAAGGGGCCGAGAGCTATCCGCCAAATAGTGTTCCTTTGAGTAAGGAAGAAGAACTTGTTAGACAATTTTGGACTGAGGGTGACTTTGAGGGAGCGCCGATCAACTTGCAGGTTGTTGCAAGGAAATACCATGATAATGATCTTTTCGCGGCGGTGAAGGAGATTGACAGGGTCTTCAATCGTCCTTGATTGAAGAGATTGGAGAAAAGCGTTGGATGGATTCATGCAACCAAAAATGTGCTCACCTCTCTCACCATTTTACTGGTGCCGAATAATTAGCCATCTTCTGTTCTTGTGTCCTGGTCGCAAACGACGTGAAGTATATTCCCAAATCATCGGCATTCGCCAGCCTAAACAGGACGATAAGATAAGAAATCCCAGGTTGAGGGCGTCCAGATCTCTGTTGAGTAGTTGTAGTCTTGAGTATCGGGCCATTCATGATGCTTAGAGTTTTGCTATGGCGATGTCTGAACCTCCTCCGATATGGATCCTTGGTGTTCCGTATTGAGCGGGGAGCCGGGCTTCGCATCACATCCTGTTTGATCCTCCAATCGACGGATAGACCCAAAGGTTCCTGTCAGCCAGGCTGAGCAATGCATTGTCGACTTCGGAGGGATGCTGGGTTTCGGTTTTTCGTGGTTCGGGAAGAACGGACCATAACGACAACAGCAGCTAGGCATATCAAATCGTCAGTCGGGGGCTGAGCTATCCCTGTGGTGGATTGAGAGGAGGTCAGATATCCAGTGGTGGTGGTTTGAAGAAGACTGAACACATAAAAGGCAGTTCGGCTAGCTCTTCTGCCACCATTTGCGAGCAAAGGTTGAATCAGGGTCGAAAGCAACATCCACGATATCACGTTGACGATGGAGCTACTAAAGATTAGCATGATGACCCTTTCCTGAAAAGACGCTACTCAAAGCAGGATCAATGCGAGACTCTACCGCAGTTTCTGTCATGTCCTTGCTGGAAAATGGATTGTAAGGCGGTCTTTGGGAAAAGCTTGTTCGACACCGCCATGCACTATCAACGGCGGGTATTATTCAGTGGGAGCTCAAACACTGTGCCCACGACCATAGAGAATGGGCATCGATTATTGGAGGTGATTGCTCAAGTTGTATTGGTACGGCAAGTGTGATTGTTCATCGTGACGGCCGGCCGAGGGTGTGTGGATCTTAGAGAAGTGTAACATTTTCACAGACACACGCTATGAAGCCAAAAAGTGCAACAGAGAGTCTCTCATCGGAAGTGGACTCCTTCCGGACTGCTGCTCGGAAAGGTCAGGGATAGGCGGCTGCAAAGAGTGTCGCCCTCCGAACTGGTACGAGCAAAACCACAAAGGGAGGGTTCGAGAGCTATTCTTGGCTTCGGTGTCGCTGGGCCTCGCAGCAATTTCTAGGACAGAGTGGCGCTCAGTAACCGTAAAGGCTGTTTGCTTCTCTCAATATTTTTCGAGGGGGGTCTTTGCGGTCGGGGATATCTTGTACGTGTCAAAGGCTTGAGAGGTGTCAGTGCGGCTCTCGACTTTGCTGTCAGCGGGCACAACGTCATCGCGACTTGAGTAGTCGGGTTAAAGAGAGGCCCTGAAGGGACTGATTGGCAGGGAAAGTCAAGCGCCTCTCCGGAGGAAAACTAGGATCGGTTCGTGCTGATCTCGATGAGGTTGAATCGCAGTACGCCGCCGAAATGATATCAAGGTGCAGTAGGTAGGGACACGTTCGCGACTAGCTGTGCTCGTGATACGGATGGAAGGTTCGGGTAATTCCTATTGGTAGGATCGAGACGGAGACAGTATGAAGCGCGAGGGATCGGTCGATCGTTCAAGGGATTCGAATACGATGGTTTTGCGAGACAATGCTGCTATGATAGGTGGCGGACTGGAATCAATAGATTAGCAGGTGGTCCTGATAATGCTCGAAACAGCAAGAAAGGCTGGAGCCACCCAGGAAAAACAAGGAGAACAGCGCCTTGATTGAGGGAGCGGAACGAAAGGCAAGACGGATAGAAAGGAGGCGACAAGCGACCCGAAAGGATATGGGCAACAAGGACAAGTGGAAGACTCAATAGAAGATGGGTTCTCACACCTGAGAGCAGTGTTCAAGAGTGAGGCATGGGCCTGGAGCCGAATGCTCTGGAGTTCAGTGCATCGTCGTTGTTCGAATGTGTCGGAGATTGTTCCTGTTGAAGTGTTCAGTCGGAGACGTCTGGTTGCGGAGCCAGCAAAGGCGATTTCCGGGAAGGAAGCTTCGAAGAAAATATCGTGGTTCGGAATTGAAGGTGGCGACACGGCTGCGGATGGTCGGGCAAGGTCAGGAATACTTTCGAAGTGTCAGCCGAATGAGAAGGGAATGAGGTTGGGGTGAGGAAGGTCATCGTTGCCTTGTTGCTTTCTTAGGGATTTCCACGAAACAAAGGGTCGGAAGTGCGGGGGAAGTCAAACTCCGATGACAGAGCAAAGATCGAGAATGTTGTGTTGTGTTGGAAGTTGTAGGAAGATGGGCTGCAAGCTGATGGGAAACGTGGGGAACATCAGGCTGGAATCCCTGGAGCAGTGCATTGATCCTGGTAATTACCCAGTGCAGATCAGCCTTATTGGTCGCTAATCTCAGTGTACCTGAAATTCACAGTGGTCAACCATGGGTAAGCGAGATACGACACGAAAAGAGCAGGCATACAGCTGATTCCCCGCGCTTTGTCGTCACAGATCTCCCATCTACCAACCGTTTTCCGTTGCCCCCCTCCATTACGATATCGCGACCAGCGCAATACCAAAAGAAACCGGAACCCTTCCGTGATGAGAATTGAGAATCGAGAGTTGAGTGACGACCGGAAATGACCAAAGATAACCTTCGGTGGATGCGATGCCGATGTTAGACACCAATCTTGACACCAAAGACCCCGAGACTGAATGACAAGGAGACGCCATTACTGCCTCGAAAGGTCCACACTTGGAGGCGGAGCAAGGTCCTGGATGACTCCTCATCATCGTACTTCACTGAACAGGCTACAAGTGGAGGACTAACAACCAAGTAGAGATTGATCACGATTGAGACTGCGCCTGCAACCACGATTACGATGACCAAGACCTGTGTACGCCGAGAAACAAAGCCGAAGACTCCCCTCCCTCCTCCTACCAGAACTCACAATGAGGCTATCGCCAGACCCGCCAGCAGCGAAACCCTTTCTTGCCCACCTACACCGAATTGCCAGAACGAGAGACGAAGGTGTCACTGTAACCGTTGCGCAAAGTTTTTAAACTCGAGCCCTAGTCGAACGATACACAAATAATAAAAGTGATACAAACCAGCGAAAATGCTGTGCAAGGACTGCGCAGTGGCTTGGTCTTCCGTCGTTTTCTTGTTTCGGCCCCTATCAAGGTGTCCGCGGTTCTCTTGTAGAAGTTCGCAGGTCAAAGTTGCATCGATTTGCTCTAACCTTTCCAGGTTATAAACGTCTAAGCCATGTAATGCTACTCGTTGAGAAGACACGTACTAGTTTAGTTCAGTGGATTTGGTGGATACTAATGTCGGTAACTGAAGAAGAATGTGGCGGCTTTCCTTAGGACTTTTGAACAGAAATAATACAGAATTTATATAAATTTATATAATTTATAGGATTTTAGGGACTTTAGGTAATCTTCCTAAACTGTTAAGATTTCTTCTAAAAAAGAAACAATAGTTACAGGACGGATAAGCCGCTGTCTTGAAAACGGCGTGGCGCGCAAAGGAAGCTCAAGGTACCCATATCATTGACCAGAACCTACTGCCCCTTCTCAGTCACGTTATCCCGTCGGGCTAGAGTCATTCACCGCAAGCAAACAGGACAATCTAGCATATGAT